>JAWZYT010006321.1:0-41125 GCA_034508575.1 Petrolisthes manimaculis | reverse complement strand
CTGGGTGTTGGGCTGATAGTGTTCTGAACCTGGTGGAACACATACACATACATACACACATATATACATACATACATATATACATACACACACACACACACACACACACACACACACACACACACACACACATACACACACACACACACACACACACACACACACAATAACACACACACACACACACACACACACACACACACACACACACACACGTACACACACGTACACACGTACACACACACACAGAGATAGAGATAGAGAGAGAGAGAACTAAATCAGTGGTTATCTGGTGAATAGAACACACACACACACACACACACACATTCACAAAGCAGAGTACGATGTGGCCAGCAACATTGGAACACACTTTTGTGAGCACCAGCTGGTCATGAACACTGAGTGAGGCTTAGTTGACCCACGTGACTAACATCACGTTTGTGTTTCATTAATCCAGTTTCCCGTTGCTTCATATTTTTGCCAACAAATGTATGTATTCTGAAATGGAGGGTTTTTGGGTATGGCTCAGTGTCAGTGTATGTTTGTATGTATATATAGTGTATGGTGTGTCCTTTCAATGTCGTAATCCTGAGTGGTAAGCCTGAGAATGATGCCAGGAATATTAATACGGTGCTCTTAATTTCATCAGCCTCTACAAACAAATCCATTAATCTCATTCATAGAGAGTGTGATATATATACTTCTTTTTGAGGAGGTGAAAACATACAGCTGTGTGTAACTGTATTGTTTGGTTGGTCTACTTTGTCTGTATTATCCCGGGGAGAGCAGTACTTTATTTTGAGGACTGAAAACTACTGTATTTTTCATGTAATATCTCGTGTATAGCAACACATAAACATGAACATGAACAAGACTTGGATTATTTATTATGGGTCGTGACTATACAGAATAAAAATACAATAACAAGACCTGGATACTTAATTGGGTCGTAACTGTGCAAAATAAAAACTTCAATAACAAGACCTGAATATTTATTATGGGTTGTAACTGCATAATAAAAACTTCAACAACAAGACCTGGATACTTTTTAATAAGTCGTAACTGTACATAATAAAAACTTCAGCAACAAAACCTGATACTTTTTAATAAGTCGTAACTGTACATAAAAAATACTTAAACAACAAGACCTGTATACCTATTATGGGTGGTGACTGTCCATGACTATTTGAGGCGACACTCCATGACGTCCTTCTCTGGTACAATACACTATGTAACCCTCTGGACCAAACGCCTGAATATTGTATCGAAGCAACAAGAGTCTGGTGAAATGCTCTTTGGGTTGTCTGTCAAAGATAAAGGGGGTCGGGGGGGGGGGGAGGCAGGTGGAGGGAGATTCGGGGGGGGGGGTCGCAAAAATCTCCCTCCCTTCCCCCTCCCTTATTCACAATTAATAGTTTATATAAACAAAAAATTAAAAAAAACATTCAGGTGTATCTTGATATCAAAATTTCAAAACCCTTTCAGATATTTTGCACAATCATTTTTAATCCCTATTTAGTGTGTTCATAATTTTTCACGTTTCGATAAAAAAGGGACTTGGAAGTATAATTTTTCACCGTATATTCATTCAACTCAATAGATAAAAAGAATAGATATTCGCCTATATCCGGTGGTAATTTATCTGTGTATTATAAATGGATGATCGGTGGTTAGTCATCTGTGAGAGGATATTGGCTATTTAAATCCTGGTGGCGATAATAATAATAATAATAATATCCGCGTTGTATTCATTTCCGTAGTCCCTTCCTTCCCCTCCCCTCCCCTCCCCTGCCCTGCCTACGGTCCCGCTCGGTGGGGTTGAGTTACTGATAGCTATCTGTTCTCCGTATGTGTGTGTGCGTGCGATGATTATGTACAGTATGTATGTATGTATGTTTTATTTATGTATGTATTCTTTATAACACCATACATTCGAGCCTCAATACTAATACCATTCATTTCCTCTTTGTAAATCCGAACATTAATTCTTTCCCAGAACGGATTTCCACTACGCAGCGAACGGCACAGACAGCAGCCTCGAGATCAAGCCGCTGCAGATTGAGGACGAGGGCACGTACAAATGTGAGATCACGTACCTGGCCGTGCAAGAGGCGTGCTCGGTCGTACAGTTCGTCAATCTCACCACATACGGTACGTGTTGTGAAGATAATGCCATCTAAATACTCAGTTGAAAGTAAACTGTGAATTATTGTGGGGATAGAACATAATATTGTTTTAATTATACACATTTATACTGTTAGCGCTAGTTGCAATGAACAAATTATTGATAATCTCTTTAATTAATAGGTGAACTAACAATAAAGGAATTAGGATGAATAGACTGGCCAGGTCATCTTATAGTAACTGACAGGATAAAATAATATGATGATTTGTCGTACCCCTGTTCCTTCCATTGTCAACCTGCCAATAACATCCCCCACCATCACCCCTCACAGCGCTGCCCACGTACCCCAAGATGAGGTTCGAGGACGGATCACCTGTAGGGAACGGCAGCGTGGTGGGTCCCTTCGACGAGGGGGTCACACTAATCATCTCCTGCGAGTCTGGGGGAGGCAAACCAGTGGCTCGTGTGTCCTGGTGGAATGGTACCCAGGAACTCACAGGTAAGGAACACCCAACAAGGTCACACTCAAACGTTAAAGTGTAGTTGTGTTTTATTGGACACTGTGAATGTTTCAAGTGGAGGGGGACGATTATTCTTTTAACTCTGAACATATAAAAGGAGGGAGGCAATTTTTTTTTGTATTAACGCTATTTATTTAAAGGGGGCGATTATTCTTTTAACACTGAACCTACATTTAAGGGGCGGGGGGTTTCCTTTAACACTGAAGATTTAGAGGGGGGAACGGGGTTTTTTTTACTACTGAATATATAAGGGGGCGGGGCTGTTTTTCTTTTAACACTGAACATACGTTTAAGTGGGGTCGTTTGCTATTGACACTTGGAAATGTTAAAGGGGAGGAAGTCGTAATAATCTAGACACCACAAGATTAATTAAAAGGAGAGTCGTATGTTGTGGACGAACTATTTTTACACGTTAAAGGAAACAACTGAGGGACACCGTCGACAGGGGACTAACTCAATTAAACCCCGTCCCATCATAAAGTGTGCCAAAGTGTAAGGTAGGGCAAGACGGGATTACAGAGCAGGGGTTTCAGAGGTGTGGTGTCTCTCTCTCTCTCTTTCTTTCTCTCTCTTTTTCTCTCTTTCTCTTTCTCTTTCTCTCTCTCTCTCTCTCTCTCTCTCTCTCTCTCTCTCTCTCTCTCTCTCTCTCTCTCTCTCTCTCTCTCTCTCTCTCTAACCCGTGGTCAAGGAGAACGCTGGGATTATACCGTGATTTTAGGATTAGGCTCGTGGAAGTGAAGGAATGAGAGAGAGAGAGAGAGAGGACCACGCTAAAGAAAATGACCCATCTCACAAATCCCATTCAGTAATCATTAACTTTGCGTAATTTGAAGTCAAGGGGAGCAGCGCAGATTACCTAATGCCCACTGAATATATATATACACATCTGGACCTCCCCCTCCCCCTCCCCTCCCCTGGTCTGGCCTGGTGATCACAGACTAATGTTCATGGATTAATGTGTGTGTCCTCAGGCTTCCTTTGGGGTACAGTCGTGTCTTCCTTTGAAGATTTTTTTACGTTGTATTTGATTCATTGATTTTTATGTGACAACTCATTTTCTTGTACAGTCGCGTCTTTTTTAAGGTTGTTTGTTTATTGTTTTTGTTATTCTTTAGTAATTCTTTCTTGTGCAACAACAACTTGTCAATAATCAGTAAATATATATGTATATTTTATCGTATGCATGTTTATTTCTGTCTATGTGTAATTTTATATTTATATTTTATTATTATGATGTCTAAAGCAGGGGAGTACACAGCGGCGGTGGAGGAGGATGGGTCCGGTCTGGGTAGGAACGTGTTGAGACTGCCTGTGTCCCGTCACCACCTAGACTCCACTCTGGTCTGTGAGGCCGTCAACCCAGCCATCACTGCACCCTTCATCTCATTCGTCACCCTCGATGTCAACGGTGAGGACTGTTTGTTTGTTTGCTTCACTTGACTTTCACTGTATATCCACTTATTATATCCATTACTTACACACACACACACACAAAAACACAAACACAAACAAATACACACACACACACACACACACACACACACACACACACACACACACACACACACACACACACACACACACACACACACACACACACAAACACAAACAGACAAACAAACACACACCAACACAAACAAATACACACACCAACACACACACACACACACCTTCCTGTCTTTCACGTCCCACTCACTCACACGTCCTTCCTTCCCTCCGCCAACAGTACCGCCAGTGGGTGTGGACGTGACGGTGGGTGCGACAGAGATCCACGAGGGGGACACCGTTGTATTGTACTGTGTGGCGAGGGGAGCCAAGCCTGCTGCAACACTCACCTGGCTCAATGGATCCACACCTCTCGGGGATGTAGAGACGGCTATTAATGTCGAGGTGAGTTATTAATTTCGAGGTGATTTATTAATTTCGAGGTGATTTATTAATTTCGAAGTGAGTTATTAATTTCGAGGTGATTTATTAATTTCGAGGTGAGTTATTAATCGAGGTGAGTTGATACAGAAATATAATACTCATCTTCTTTTAATTATTTTTATAAGTGGGTAAATATTTTAATGTGTTTTATTGTCCAGGTGTATGAATAAAGTCATGTTTTTTTGTTTTTTTATCATTAATGTCAATGTAGGTATAAACTTGATAATTATGTTTAAACACACTGAACTAATATTGTGATAAAGTAGAATTTATAGTATATAGTATATTGACCTGGTTACTCATACCGTGTGTGTCTTTTCTCTTGCTCTCTTCGTTCATCCCAACAAAACTGCTGATGTCCCCCACCACCACCATCACCACGAACGTCGCGGTGGGATCTGCTATTTGACTCACCACACGCCCCCTCTCCACGCCCTCTCCTCACCACACGCCCCCTCTCCACGCCCTCTCCTCACCACACGCCCCCTCTCCACGCCCTCTCCTCACCACACGCCCCCTCTCCACGCCCTCTCCTCACCACACGCCCCCTCTCCACGCCCTCTCCTCATCACACGCCCCCTCTCCACGCCCTCTCCTCATCACACACACTCTCTCCACTCATAACTCATTACCATCCACTACTACACCACCACCATCACGCCACCATTATCTCCCTCTCCATTACACACCCCTTGTCCCCACCAAAACCCGTCTCCACCACCACCACACTCACTCCACCCTTTCCACCACCACCACCACCACCACCACGTCTTCCACTTCGCACGGCCAGGTGGAGTCGACTGAGGAACACAATGTAAGTACCCATCACCTACCTACTCCACTGCATGAACTACAGTAGAAGCCAAATTTAATTAAGGGACCTTCTGTTTGGGTCGAAATGGAGAGCTACCGATTCCTCCAAACTATAATACAAAACTCGTATACTGAATCACTCGTCTGTTTCCCAGTCTGTTTTGGGGGAGGAATAAGTAGCCTGCAACTCGTACACTGAACCACTCGTCTGTTTTCCAGTCTGTTCTTGGGGAATCAGTAGCCTTCAAACGGCCACAAAACAAGGCACCTGTAAGCCCTCTGAGTACCAAAATATTGAGCATCACACAGATAATGTTTTTGTGTTCATAATGTACACACTCCCATTAATTCTTACATAGCTTTAGTTCAGTTCTCATATAGATAGTTTCTCTTGTCGCTTACATTAGTTACGGGGTGCGACTCTATACCTTCACTTTACTAACTCATTTCTCCATTTCTTATTAACGTTAGCCAGACAATGTTGAGTATTTATATATCCATCTCTAATATTTTGTAGTCAGTGTCTGTGTATGTGGGTTCTGTGAGCATGGAAAGGAATGACACGACTTGTCGTCTTATCTCGAGGCGATGTTCAGATATTCTTCTTTACGTCAATATGTTAAAAAAAAAAAAAATTACACATACTTTTTTTTATGCTGTTGTGCCATCGGCGAAAAAAAACGTACTAATATTTTGCTGACTTTTCGAATCATGCCTTGACAAATGAGGGAGGAAAATCAATTTATGGACTTGTTTGGCTCAGGTAAAGGTCGTGTCAATTACCCATCCGTTATCCGAGTATTCTTGGTACGCTCACTGGGGAATTAGACCCCCCCCCCTCCCCCCTCACCATACTCGTCTGACATTACTTGGGAGTAAAGTTCGTATACTCAGTAATTATAGATATTGAAGTCTGTGGCATTTCGAAATACGAAAATAATTCTCTCTCAATACACCTATATCTTTGACTTAAAATATATTCAGTGATTACATTAACATATTGTTGGGATACAACGGTAGGATCTCAACATAATGGCACAAACATTCTGGGTTGATATTTTTAAATTGTATAACGACAATATGTTACCAAATTGTAGGAAGATGATCCAAATGTGTAATCACAGACGTTAGCTGCTCTATATGGATTTGTTCACGACAATGAGAAAAACTGTCAGGTTTTAGTCACATTAAAATGAAAACATAATCCGCTGCCTAAAGGCTTAAAGATACAGCAGAGTTGCACTAACCATAGATACCTAAACCCAAAGTCCTTAAGGACCCTGTGATCGTGTATAAGTATACAGTAGGTGGCTTCTGATTCCTCCTGACTATGCCACGAAACTCGCTCCTTTCATTTAGGTAGTGTTTCGTGGCAATATTTGAAGGAATCGTTTATCTCCAATTTTTTTATTACATCACAGGACCCCTAACACCATCAACCCCCAAAAAATATACCATTAATATTTTAAGTTGATGTATATTATATCGTTGATATGCTGACTGGGAGGGGAAATAATATTCATCCTGGACTGTACACTCTCAATCCAAAATTTGTATCCAGGTCTTGTTGAAGTTTCGAATAATTTGACATATAGTGAACCACTTACAAGGCTTCTTATCCTGATTGATATTTGCTTGAGTTCTCTTAATACTTCCTTAATCAGGGTATTCGAACCAAGCCAGGATACATATTTTGGATTGCGAGTGTACAATTGCCAGCACTAATAACAGGTACAGGAGAAGGAGACTGACAACGCTGCCTGTATCTGTTATAAATGTTGGCAACTGTACATCCTGGCCGGCGATGGATAGGGAGGCTTTAGTTAGTGATAATTTTAGATTCTCAAACTGAACCCTGTGCCCTTCACCCTTCCAGTGCATGATGTGACCTGAACCACCAAAGGCTTTCACTCCTGATAAATGATGCCTGACCTGATCCTCCCTCCCTCTCACTATCCCTGCCCCACCTTCCCTTCCAACTATCTCTCCCTCCCCCCCATTCTCTTTCTGACCCCCATTACCTCCCTTCCACTATCCCTGCCCCCCACTACCTCCCTTCCACTATCCCTGCCCCCCATTACCTCCCTCCCACTATCCCTGCCCCACCTTCCCCACTCTATGACCCCCATTCCCTCCCTCTGACAATCCCTTCCACACCTCACTTACCCTCCATCTCTTTCTGATCCTCCTTCCCACTCTCCCTCACTTCCTGTCCCACTTCTATCCTATATATTTTTCCTGGGCTAACTTGGTCTGGGCTTCGAGGTACACAAGACCACTTGCTGTAGACTGGTGCGTGACCTTCCTGCTTTGTCCAGTATGGGGGACGTCAACTCATGAATAACCGAGCACCACTGTCCTGTCACATTCACCCCACCTTCCTATTTCTCTCGCTGTGTCCCTCCTTTACATCTGTTTCCTTTCGTGCTTGTTGTCGCTCCTTTTTACCGGCTTCTCCCTGTCCCTCCTTACCATCAGTTTCCTTCTTGCTTGTTGTCCCTTCTCTCTATTATCACCTTCTCCCTCCCTCGTCCCACAGGGTTGTTCAGACCTACTTAGCCCTCGAAAAATCCAACAAAACACTTCTACTGGTATCTGTGGTAGGTCTAATGTCTGGCATAATTTGAAGGACCCCAGTAGCAACATACCACCTTGCCTAAAACAAATGACCATTCCCCTTAATTAAGTGCCTCTCACAAATTTTCCGCCAGGCCGACAACACGTTCGAAACCAGGAGTCGCCTGGAGTTCGACGCCACCAGGTTCGAGAACGGCCAGACCTTCCGATGCGAGGCCACGAACCAAGTACTGAAGAACCGAGGAGAGGAACCCATGAGTAGCCAAGTCACCCTCGATGTCCGCTGTGAGTTCGAGTCAGTTGTGTTTGGTTGTAGTGGTTGTGGTTGTGTTGTGTTTGGTTGTATGGGTGGTGGATGTGATTTGTGATGGTAGTTGTGAAGGATTTGGGTTGTATGGGTTGTGGTTGTGTTGTGTTGTGTTGTATGGGTAGTGGTTGTGGTTGTGTTGTGTTGGTTGTATGTATGGTGGATGTGAATGTGTTTGTGCTATGGTGGACGTGATTTGTGGTTGTTTGTGTTATGGTGGATGTGAATGTGTTAGGTTGTGAATGTGTTAGGTTGTGTTGGTGATGATTGTGGTTGTGAATGTGTTTAGTGGTGTTATGGTGGATATGAATGTGGTTTTGCATGTCTTTGGCTGTGTTGGTGGTGATTGTGGTTGAGGATGTTGATGTTACCTACTTTTTTGTATATTGAGTCTAAGGTTGAGATCACTAATATAAAAACAAACTGGTGATAATGTTTTCTTCTCTCCACACAGACGCCCCCATCGTCCGTGTCACCCCAGAGAACATCACAGTGAATGAGTCCATGGATATACTCATCTTCTGCCAATACAGCGCCAACCCACTCCAACTTACTCATGTCAACTGGTGAGTCACTCGTATTGTTTTGTGTGTGTGTGTGTGTGTGAAAGAGAGAGAGAGAGAGAGAGAGAGAGAGAGAGAGAGAGAGAGAGAGAGAGAGAGAGAGAGAGAGAGAGAGAGAGAGAGAGCGTGTGTATGTTTGTGTGTGTGTGTGTGTGTGAGTAACGTGATAAATATAACCTGGTATATACTTTATGTAAACATTTGGCCTAATTAATCTCTGACTGAATGTTTGACCAATATGTTCTGACCTGGCAACTTTTTCATTTTGAGTTTTACCCACGTGTTGGTTTTCAGACTCATAATTCCCAGTCTCATCATTTTTATTCCTGGGCTGGCCATACTGTTCTGTACACGAATGACTTCCCTTCTTTATCCTTCATTCATTTCTACTGTAGTCTTATTAACAACAACAACAACCACCACAACAAAAAAAAAAAAAAAAAAAAAAAAAAAACCACCATAAAAACAATCACAATACCAACAACCACCACCACCATAACAATAACAACCACAACAACAATAACAAAAACAACCACAACATCAATAATAACCACCACAACAACAATAACAAAAACAACAACCAAAAAAACAATAACAAAAACAACAACCACAAACTTAACAACAAAAACACTACCATTACCATCACTATTAAAATGAATACTCACCCACACCCACCCACCAGCATCCATGATTACCAATATATTAAAATAATAATAATAATAATAATAATAATCCTACATCTATTTATACTGACACTACCACCATCAACGCCACTACCATTACTACGACAACCATCATCAGTATCACTATCCCCACATCCACTACCACCATCACTACCATCAACTTCACTATCCCCATTACCATCACCACCACAAGACCCCCTCCCCCACTCCCCTCCCCTCCCCCCCCCCTCTCTTGAACCTAAAAACATACATGCATTACACCAATCACGTTTTGTTTTCCCTGGCCCTCCCATGTGTAGTAAGTAGAGCGGGGCATTAATTTCGCGCCCGGGGCTGTTTGCATATACTGCCCGCTGAAATTAAATCTACCCAATCCCGTTCGCGCCTTGTGAATATTGGCGGAGATTCGAACGTTTTTTTTTTTTTTTTTTTTTGAGGGTTTATGAGGCACTCTTTCACCCCCTATTTTTTTTTTTTGTCCTGATATATTTTTCCTTTTTTTTTTTTTTTTTTTTTGTGTGCCTATTCGAACGTTATAGCACTACTGTAAAAATCACGCTAATTCTTTTTCGCCTACTCGCCACTCGTACACTTAACTATATAGAAAGTAAACTCATATGCTCACTCTTATTATTCTGGTCCCTCCACTCGCAGACTATACCGTGTTCTCATATATATATACACCGTTCTCTCGTCTCCTGTTCACACTGGTACTATCAATATTCCCACTTCTTGTTATTCCCTCTCCACTCCTGGACTAAAATATACGTTACTCTTATTTTGTTTTTTCGTCTTCCCATTAAATATTTTTAGTTATTTTTTTCTTCAGTTTGTTTCTTTTCGTCCTTCACCGTTCGAGTCTCTCTCTCTTAGTCTAAAATCTTTTCTCCATTATATTATGCGTTAAAAATGTTTCTTTCTTTCACTGCATCCCTTCTTTATCCATTCCATATTGCAATAAGAGGTAAGCCATTATTATTATTGCTATGTCCCTCTTCTCACAAAATTGTCTTTCATCCTTTCTTCTCTATACAAATTCTCAAAGTATCACAGTTTTCCTCCCATAATTTTCTTCTCTTCGACCAATAAATTATTCCTTCGCATATATTACACGTAAGGCTCTTCAGTCGTTCATCCATATCACTGTTTTTATTGTAAAGCTTCCTATCCGTCCTCTTTTCAACGGTACATGATATTGATAGGTATTGCGGTATCATTTATTCTTGTCTTATTAAGCAAGTAACCGGTCCATTAATATTAGTCCACCCTCACATCGACCCATCCTGTACTTACCAACCAACACACCAACACATCGTCTCATCTCTCTCTCTCTCTCTCTCTCTCTCTCTCTCTCTCTCTCTCTCTCTCTCTCTCTCTCTCTCTCTCTCCTTTTCCTAGTTTACATAAACGACATAGATGAAGGTCTCTCATGCATAATATCGAAGTTTGCCGATGACACTAAAATTGCAAATACAGTACTCACTAACGCACAAACTAAAGAAATGCAAGATAATCTCGATAAATTGTCGAATTGGGCGAAAACTTGGCAAATGTCCTTCAATGCAGATAAATGTAAAGTACTCCATATCGGACATCGTAACGTAACTGCAAACTACTCGTTAAATGGTAATCAAATTAAAAGCGTGGATCAAGAGACAGACTTAGGGGTCACAATATCAAGTAACCTAAAACCCAGTCAGCAATGTACGAAAGTAATTAAGAAAGCAAATAAAACTATCGGCTTTATTGGCAGAGCATTCGAGTATAAGTCTAAAGATACAATCCTCACTTTGTATAATTCCTTGGTCCGTCCCCTTATGGAATATTGTGTCCAAGCCTGGTGCCCGTACTACCAGAAAGATATAGTAAAATTGGAACGAGTCCAACGTAGAGTTACTAAAATGATACCATGTCTACGAAACAAAACGTATGAAGAGCGGCTAAATGAATTGAATCTATTCCCACTAGCACAACGTAGATTGAGAGGCGACTTAATACAGGTATTCAAAATAATCAAAGGCATAGACAATATGGACTGCAACAAATATTTCAATATCGATCAATCAAACTACACGAGAGGTAATGGCTGTAAAATCATAGGTAAATCTTTTAACTCACACGAATCTAAGAATTTCTTTTTTAACCGAGTCGTCAACTTATGGAATGGGCTTCCCGTAACGTAATAGAATGTAACACAGTAGATAGCTTCAAACGTCGCCTTGATAAACACCTTGCATCTAATCCCCGACTTTCGATGTTTACTAATGAATAATTTTTTGCCCATTACAGGTGGCAAGTTAGCCAAATTTCAACTACTTTCTATCTTTCCTATAAAATTTCCTTGTGGAGTTTTCTCTACCAACTCCACAAGGTTCTGACTCCTAACTTTATTTCCAGTACGGCTAAGGCCGGAGGGATTGGAGGGTGGGGAGAGAGCCTTCTACTTTGCTATCCTTACCTACGACTATCACTGGGGAGATATTCATTCTCTACCAGTAACCTTCTAATCAGATCACCCCGTGTGGACCGTAAGGTCTGTTGTGGTCTGCGATTCTATGTAACTCTATGTAACTCTCTCTCTCTCTCTCTCTCTCTCTCTCTCTCTCTCTCTCTCTCTCTCTCTCTCTCTCTCTCTCTCTCTCTCTCTCTCTCTCTCTCTCTCTCTCTCTCTCTCTCTCTCTCTCTCTCTCTCTCTCTCTCTCTCTCTCTCTCTCTCTCTCTCTCTCTACCACACATTTAACCAACAAACCAACTCATCGTCCCCTTCTCTAAATTTATCTTTCTCTACTCCTTCCCCAACACCACAGGTTCCAGGACAAACGACTGGTGGACGTGGCCGGGAACCCAGAGAAATACGGCAACGGGGACGTAGAACACCCGACCCTACTCATCAAGAACTCCTCAGCCAACGATATGGGCAACTACACGTGTCGGGTGTCCAATGAAGTCGGAGTGTCTGATGTGGTGAATACGGCCAGTGTCAGCGTCCTGTGTAAGTATATACGAGGCTTTTTTTTTTTTTTTTTTTTTTTTTTTTTTTTGTATGTGTGGTCTGTTTTTTTTTTGTTTTTTTTTGGGTGGTGAAAGAGTATTATAAATTTTGTTTGGTATCTGTTTATGTATTCTATTGCTTGCTTTGATTATCGAAATGATTAATTAAAGAGTATTTTTACGTTTAATTACACCTAATTATTATGATTATGTTGTGGAAGATGACCATGACAGATTTATCTATCTATATCCATCGAACATACTCATTCATCTTCCGGCATTTTCATATTCTCATTCTCAAATAGGACACGTGTATTTGTTGGACATTC
The DNA here is from genome assembly GCA_034508575.1 of Petrolisthes manimaculis. Taxonomy (NCBI): domain Eukaryota; kingdom Metazoa; phylum Arthropoda; class Malacostraca; order Decapoda; family Porcellanidae; genus Petrolisthes; species Petrolisthes manimaculis. Next base: position 28,287 of record JAWZYT010006321.1, on the reverse strand, counting down.
CTTGCCTCCAGTGGCTCTTTCATGAACTAATGTGTGTGTGAGTGTGTTTGTGTGTCAGTATATTTGTTATTTGTTGTTTTATTCATGAAACTAAAGTGTATGTGAGTGTGTTTGTGTGTCAATATATTTGTTATTTGTTGTTTTATTCATGAACTAATGTGTGTGTGTGTGTGTGTGTGTCAGTCCGCCCCCAGGTCCAGGTGATCATGGACCCCACTGAGCCTGTGTCTGAGGAGGACCGGGTCAACGTGACACTCATCTGCGACGTGGTCAAGTCTAACCCGGAGACGCTGGTTCGAGTCCGATGGTACCTCGAGGGTGGACTCCTCAAGGTTGGTCTGGATATACTATACAGACATTGGTAGGAGAGAGAGAGAGAGAGAGAGAGAGAGAGAGAGAGAGAGAGAGAGAGAGAGAGAGAGAGAGAGAGAGAGAGAGAGAGAGAGAGAGAGAGAGAGAGAGAGAGAGAGAGAGAGAGAGAGAGAGAGAGAGATCAGTCACTCCTATACTTCTACTGTTGTGTCTTTTTCTAGTTATATTTTGCGTGTTGTAAAGACATTGGTAGAACAGAGAGAGAGAGAGAGAGAGAGAGAGAGAGAGAGAGAGAGAGAGAGAGAGAGAGAGAGAGAGAGAGAGAGAGAGCATATCATATTATACTGTGTGTGTTGTAGAGACATTGGTGGAATAAAGACCATTCACGTATTTATTTCACTTTGTTGTTGCATTAATGTTCGTGTACAGTTCCTCCCACACGAGTCATGTTTATTTGTAATGGAAGTAAAGTTGGTGATAATAATCTTGACCTAATTATTGCAAACGAGCGCAACGGTTTTGATACTTAACCTTTCATTAATTAGTATTTTTGTTCATAGAATCATTAATGGAGATTCTAATTCAAACCCAGTGTCAATTAGGAGGAAAACATATTAATTTCCTGTTTGTCACTCGGTGCGACAAAATGACGGCTCTCCAATTAATCAGTGTCGGGGAAGTAAATATAATTAGGCTGTAAATGTGAACGAGGGTCATTCCTGTGTGTCTGACCAAAAGAGAGTTAGTTGTACAGGAGGTGGGTCAAATGTTCATGTAGTCAGCTTTGATTTTATTTAGGCGACTTGTAGTTTTGTCTTTTAATACGTGTGTGTGTGTGTGTGTGTGTGTGTGGTTTTTTTTTTTTAGGTGACTTGTAGTTATGTCCATCGTAAATGTCATGTTGTATTGTTACTCGTACTTCTCAAATAATCTCTATGTGAATCTGTCTGTCTGTTGGAGCTACTGATGTGACATGTGTCTGTCATTCAATAGAGTTTAGACTTGAGAGGAGCCAGTAGCTTCCAATTAACATAGAGTATCATACCCTCCCCTTCCTGTTCTCCCCTTCAGGTACTTGACCTATAGTATCTCACCATAGTCTTCAATTAACCTTATAACATCTCACCCTCCCTATTCTCTTCTCTCCTTCATGTAGTATCCAATTAACCACCTACAGTCTCTCACCCTCCATGTTCTCTTCTCCTTCACGTAGTCTCCAATTAACCACTGATAGTCTCCCACCCTCAACGTTCTCTTCTCCTTTATGTAGTCTCCAATTAACCACCTACAGTCCCTCACCTTCCATGTTCTCTTCTCTCTTCTTCAGGAACTGCCCGAATGTTACTCCCAGAACTCGAGTCTGTCCGCCAGCTACTCGGAGATGCTGTGTGACATCGACCCCTCCCGCCTGCTCCTCGAGAACGTCTTCAAGGACTTCCAGGGCAACTACTCGTGCGAGGGCATGAACGAGGCCGGCTGGGGTCAGAGGTCGAGCGAGGCCGAGCTGATCGTACACTACAGACCCGGCCAGGCCAGCATTTCACACCAACCCAAGAATGTGGTCAAGGTGAGAGGCATAGACTAGTTGTGACTTTACTAATGAAAACTTTTTGAGGCTGTAACTACGAGCGAAGGTTTTTATTATTATTATTATTATTATTATTAGTAATAGTATTAGTATTAATATTTTTATATTTAGTGTGGAAGGGCAGGAATGAGAGGAAGGGTAAAAAATGGGGAAGGGAAATGAAGAGAACAGGAAAGTATGGAATGAATGAGCAAGGAGTTATATATATAAGGATACAGGAGGAAAGTAGTGAACATGACAAAGTGAGAGACACAACAGGGCAGGATAGAACAGGACGGGATAGAACAGGCCAGGGCAGGGTAGAATAAGACGTGATAGGACAGGGCAAGGCAGGACAGAACAGAACAAAACAAGACATGACTTAAATAATCTCAGAGCAATTCATTAATACAAGATGATACTCATTACCGTATATTGAAGTGTAAGTTATTATTATATGCCAGGGATGAATGACGATAAGAGTGAACCTTCCTCAGTGTCTTAGGAAGCACCAAGACGACTTCTAATTACAACATCGAGTCGCTTCCAGGGCAGTTACTGGTTATTACATATCTCGTTGCAAAATGGGGTTGCATTAATTACTCTAGGGGAGACTGCGTGAAACTCTGCCATTTTAACTTCCATTTGGCCATCTTTTTCAACTGCAAATACAGCACGGAGACTGCTTTTCCTTTCTCCTCCCCTCTCCCTAATATATTCACAGTAATTGACTCTGTTATTTATCACCGTCTTTTGTTTCCCGTTTAATATTCCAAGTTTTCCACCCACTGGCAACCCTCTTTCTCCTCTCATGGTTACTCTTCTTCGTTTACTCCTTAAAAAATACGAGAAGGGTTTGTATCCCCTCGCTAAAAAATAAAATGGATGAATAGAAAAGAAAGAATTGGAATAAATGTTGATAGTTCTGGGGTTCTTTTAGAGGAGACGCAGCGGAGAGGCAGACAGCAAGTGTGTGTGTGTGTGTGTGTGTGTGTGTGTGTGTGTGTGTGTGTTTGTAAAATTCTTTGGTCTGTGCTTGAATTTTGGTATCTTATTTACATAGATACAAAATCACAAACACACACATCAACGACAATAACAACACAACACAACACAACACACATCCACTCCGATATTCATTTCCTCACTCACTCACTCCTTCCTTCCTTTCTCCTCCAGGGCCAATCACTCGAACTGACCTGTAACGTGGACGACCCGGGACGACCTGCTGCCACCACTTTTACCTGGTACCGCGGCACTCACCTGGTACCTGACGAGATCTCTGCCACATGGGTCATCAATCCGGTGTCCCTGGAGACGAATGACAACTTTACCTGTGTCCCCGTCAACAGTGAGGGCGAAGGAGAGAGGGCCTCCGTCAATATCAACGTCCTAGGTAGGGATATGTTAATTAAGGAGGGGATATGTTAATTAAGGAGTTTTGTGTTGGTAGAAAAAAGTGAATATTACGAGTTAAGGAGGGAATTTTTGTGTTGGTAAATCTGGAGCAACTGCTGAATTGTATTCTTTGTGTTTTTGTATTCTTTGTATTGAAGTTTGATATTTTTTCCCCTTCATTCTATGTTTAAGATTTTATTGTTGTTAAATTTTGTTCATTTCTGAGGTGATGGTATTTGGTCATGCCCCTTGTCACTCTCGTACTTAGAATACACAAGTTGCCTCACAAGTCTGCTCTTAAAAGTCCACGAAAATTAACGTAATAAAAATATAATCCCTGGTGGGTGAACGTTAAGGATTGCAAGAGGATTAACAGTAGCATCCCCACATTAAAAACACCAGCAGCAGATTCGGTAATGGTGATGGTGGTGGTGGTGGTGATGGTGATGGTGGTGGTGGTGATGGTGATGGTGGTGATGTTAATGGTGGTGGTGATGTTAATGTTGGCGGTGGTGGTGATAATGATGGCAGAGGTGGTGATGGTAATGGTGGTGGTGGTGATAGTGATGATCGCAGTGGTGGTGATGTTAATGGTGGTGGTGGTGATAATGGTGATGTTAGTGGTGGTAATGGTGGTGGTAATGGTGGTTGTGGTGACAATGATGATGGCAGAGTTAGTGATGGTTTTGCTGATGGTATGTGTTTTTAGAATTACATTTAATAAACTTTTTTTTTTCATTACTCTTGAGAACCTCCCTTGTCACCACCACCACCATCACTATCATCATCATCATCATCATCTCATCAGTATGCCTGTAATGATATCGAGCATGGTAATCACCCAAATTACAACCACCATCACTATCATCACCATCACTATCACCACCACCACCACCACTACCACTACTACTACCACCACCACCACCACCACCACTACCACTACCACCACTACCACTACCACTATCACCACCACTACCACTACCACCACTACCACTACCACTATCACTACCACTACTACTATAATAATCATGCCTGTGATAATCTGGAGTACTGTAATCACCCTGACCCGACCCGACCCGACCCCATCCCATCCCTGCGTCTTTAATGAGCTCAATCTCCAAGGTAATCCCCGTTAATGCAGTCCTAATGACCCCTTGTCCACTAATTACCCAGACACACCGACCTTGACTGCCCTCTCGGTGATCAAGGCTGTGTGTGTGTGTCGGGGGGGGGGGAGTAATTTATTCTGGGCTGACTGACCTCACTGATTACCTCATTACGGCCCTAGTAGTAATTAAGGGAGTTGGTGGTCGAATCCAAGGGGTGGTCTAATTGAGGGGAGGGGGAGGGGGGGCGGGTATTGATTCCTCCAAACTTTGCTACGAAAAGAAAGAGATGGAATTGAAATGCTACAACACATTCCTTACAACTTTGCTATGAAACAACAAACGCTCTCAATATACGAGAAAGACATGCACCAGTTCAGTTCAGTTCAGTAGCATCGCTTGTAGGAATCAATTAGCGTTTGTAACCCCTTAATGAGACTGTGGGATTGTGAGTAAGTTAGAGGCTACTGATTCCTTCAAATGATCACAAGTAAACACACATACTGAAGGAAGTCTTGTTTTATGGCATGGTGTGGATGAATCTGAATATCCCAATGCACGTAGGGTACACAATTTATTTTAGGCCCGTTAATTAAGGACCCAGTCAGTGATCGTGTATGGAAATTGAAGGCTTCAGATTCCTCCTGACTATGCTACAAAACATGCTCCTTCATATAGGTGTGTGTGTGTGTGTGTGTTTCGTGGCTGTATTTGAAGGACTCGTCTACCTTCAAATTTCTGACAATATCACAAGGCCCGTTAAGTTCATCCGAGCCAGTTAAAAGAAAATTAATGTTTTTTATCATTAGAGGTTGGTTATGGCGAGTCCGGGTCACTCTCACCTGATTGCCCGCCTCATTACCTTTATTTATGAGCCAAAGATTTTGTTGGATTAAATTGAGAGTATTGATTCATCCAAACGGAGCCTGGAATTTATAATCAGTACTGAGGGTTTTTTGTTGTGTGTTTTCTTTCGTAGTTTGAAGGAATTAATAGCCATCATAATATTATAGTGGACGATATATCATTCATGACGACGAAATATTTATTAGCGATAGTTAAGGGGAGAGTTTACTTTTGGTTCATTAGAGCGACTTGATTCCTCCAAATTATGCCAGGAAACAGGAACAGGTTAACAAAAATAATGGTGGCCTGTTACTAGGAAATACTTTGGTGGAATAGGTTGCTCCACATTTACCAACACTGTATTTCCCCCATAAAAGACGACGTAAGGTAGTTAAACGTGGGTGGCAAAGACCGTAGAGTTTTCCCTGACGCACATGTTTTTAAATATTCCTCCCTCCACTGATGAAGAGAGATCTATATTGTCTTCTGTCCCTCTTCTATACTCCCTTTATTTTTATTCTGTCAATTTTTCCTTTATTTTTATTCCTTCCATTTTTCCTTTATTTTTATTACTTCCATTTTCCCTTTTATTTTTTCCCCTATACTTTCTTCAATTTATAGTCAGTTTTACCTTCCATGTTCCCTTCTATTTTACTCCTCTATATTTTTCGTTATTCCTCAGCCGCGCCCTCCTTCATCGAGCGCCTGCAGCCCTACCACGGCGCCGTCATGAACTCCGCCGAGGTGTCCCTGTCGTGCCGGGTGGAGTGTTCGCCCCTCTGCAACGTCTCTTGGCTCAAGGACGACCAGCCCCTCCTCAACCAGTCCCACTACGAGATCGCCAGCAAGGTCATGCCGGCTGATCCTAATTCTGGGTGAGTGAGTTGTGGAATGTGTGTGAGGAGAGAATGGTCGGTGAGGGAAATTATGGTGTGTGTGTGTGTGTGTGTAAGAGTGAGATGGAAGGCATTCAACCTGGCGGACTATAACCTAACAACCAAACAAAGCATAACATAGCATGAAGTAACATAATACAGCGTAAACATAAACTTCAATACACGTCTTTTTTTGTTTTTGCTTTTACCTACAGGGACCTAGAGAGCGTGTTGTCGACCCTAACGTGGCGGATGAGCATGTGGCGAGACGGGACACTAGACAGGGACCAAGACAACGCCAACTACACCTGCACTTCATCTGACAACGAGGCAGGACCAGGCGTCACATCACACACCTTCTTCAGGGTCGAGTGTGAGTACGAGAAATGATTTGTTGTTGTTGTTGTTGTTGTGTTGCTGTTGTAAGTGGTGATGGTATTGTTGTTGTTGTTGAGAATACGTAGATGGGAGATGATGTGGCTAGCAATAGACTTGGTGGACAAGAGAATGAAGAGGGAAGGGATAAAGAGTGGTGATTGGTGGAGATGAGAATAAATAGGGGAGGGAGAAAAAGTGGTGATGGTACTGTGGTCGGCAAAGATGGGGGATGGGGAAGTGTCAGTGCGGTCGTGAAAGTAGAGAGTGAAAGGAAAGAGTGGCTATTAGAAAAGGAGGATGAGAAATGTAAAAGTTCTGTACGACTTAGAAACGATAGTGAGTGAAGAAAGTAGTACGAGTGATGAGAGTTCTAATTAAAGGTGAAAGAAATTATATATCCACTGTTGGTGAGGAGAGCAGTGAACAACAACAACAACAACATCAACGACAACAACAAAAACAACAATAACAACAACAGCAGCAGCAGCAGCATCGAATACAGGAGTGGAGGGCCAAAAGAGACAGAAACAAAACTAGTGGTATATTTGTGTGTTTGAGGGTTTAACACGGAACAGAATATACACCTTGGACGTGGCTGACCTTCTACCACCCTTTTGTTAGCTCTTGACATTTGGTTGACCGGCCACTACTTCCGGATTGAGTGGATTAACGTATCAGACCTTTATCTTTGTGTTGTCGTGTGTTGTCTGAGAAATTCCATTACCGATATTATTCGTTTTTATATTTTTTTTTCGACACTATTTTGAGGCAAGATCATGGGTGTGTGTTTAGGACATTGAGTGATGGACAGCATACCGTTCATGTTTTGTTAGGGAGGGGTTGACTTGAAAGGTTACACTCATTTATTCATTACTGTTGTTCCCCGAGCAACCGGTAAAACAAAGATTTGTAGGTCTGTGTCAGATGTTGATTAGTTCTTTTATATTTCTTTTTCTGTAAGTGCAAAAGAAAAGGTTGGAGCCAGCGTTGATGAGCTTTGATATCAGGTAAATTATAATAGTAAAAATAAGTGCATGATTTTGTGTAGTTATTTGATTTTCGGGTAAATGTTTCCTTACACGCTCGGTCCTGCGTTTGTGCATTACTTGAAACAATCTATATATTTTTTGTCAGATCTATTTCAAAAGTAGTTTATTACAACCCCCTAAGCATATGTATTATCCACAAAATAAATCGTATTTATATCTCAAAGGTCCTCAGAGTAGTTAAGTTTGGATGGACGGATATAGTCACTGTGAAATTATTTATAGATTCACGCATAGATCGAAATAGTTGCTAGTGGAGTCATTTGTTTTGTAGTATGATATGGTTGTGGGGGTGGACTTCTGATTAATATCAATGAATGTAGCTTTATAATAATTTCCAAAGCTTACCTTACTGGTTAATATGTAATCTCGTTGGTTGGCTGCAGCGAGTTACCCAGAGTTATAATCCCTGTATCCTTCCCTCCAACACAATAAATTTATTTCTGGGTTCGTCCTGCTATATATGTATGATTATAGAGCATGCAATAAGGGTCAATTACCACACAAAATGCCAATTTTCTCTATTTATTAATAAATTCCAAGCCAACAAATGAATAATTAAATTCAATCAAAAAATCACACACACACACTTCCGTTCACAGTAACTATCAATAAAAATATTACTTACTCTTCGTCGCTCCTCTCTACACGTGCTTCCCTCAGTCGCTCGTAGTCCACGTGGACAGTAATATTACTTTACTTTAATATACTTATCACGAGCTAGCACTTCCCCTCGCACACACAGGAGACGGTAATTACGTTATCGTAATAGTAATGGAAATCAAGCAACCCAGTTGGTATATTTCAATGTCAATTCCACACTCGTTTACTGTCCCTCGTACACACACACACTCGTAAATTCCGACCAGCCCTCTCCTCACCTGTAAAATGACACCTTACTGATTCTCGTCTAGCGAATGAATAGTGAGTTAATTAACAATAAGTCTTGTGAAAAAGTAATTAAACAATTTCGACGTTACGTTAAAACTATAGGCCCCAAACAAGGCAAGGAGGAGCTGAATACGAGGTGTGTTCTTCGTCGAGTGTCTATCTACCAACTGCTTGTATTCAAAACCAAGGTATGGGTGGTGGAGATTAATTACCCTTCTGACTCCTCCCCATTCTACCTGGCCAGTGACTCATCATCAAGACTGTCCAATATCTACGTGTTCGTATGGCCTAATCCTTGACTACGTTTACATATGTCACTCACACTTTAGTTATACATGCAAATCATTTTTCCCATAACATGCAACTGCTTGCAAATGATTCCCTTCCACTTCAAAATCAATTTAATAAATAATAGGTGCCCCCATAGCATAATTATTAATGCAAAATTTGTAGCAATGACTCCAGACACGGGATGGAGTGAGTGGGTACTCGACCTCACCTGACCTGACATGACCTTCCTTAATTACCAGGTACCAGCACTCCTTTATTTTCAAATTTCTCTGTCTCTGTCTTCCTGACTTGACTGAATGGAAATTCCCATACACGTGGTGTCCCTTTGTTAATATATATATAATATTTAGCATCCTACTACTTACGTACGTTACGTTATGACCACGGATCAAACCGTGACAATGGTAAACTGAAATGCCTCTAATATATTCCTTCACAAACAGACGAGCCCTAGAAATATCATTAAAAATAATAATAATTAATATACTGTTGTAGTCATAGTTGCAGGGGAACATATAAATTTCTCAGTTCTAAATTCCCCTTTCCCTTCATGCCTTATTACTCTCCGTTCTAAAATCCTCCTTCCCCTTTCATACCATTATATTATCAGCGTCCCCTTCATATCCAATTTCAAAATATCCAGTTCTATAATCCTCCTTGCCCTTCATGCCCTAGTACTCTTGAGTTCTAAATTTCCCCTTTCCCCTTCATCCAACTACCAGACCCACCAGAAGAGATCGAGGTTTCCAACACCATGATCCAGATTATCGAGAACGAGAAGGCCCCCAAGGTGGAGTGTCGCGCCTCCAGCTACCCCGAGGCCACCTACGTCTGGCAGCACGAAGGAGAGACCGTATATAAGGGCTCCGTGCTGGCCATGAACCACAACATCAGGAGGCAGCAGGCAGGGGAGTACCAGTGTATTGCACAGAACCGACACGGAAAGATGACAGCCTCAACCTCCTTCGATATTCTCTGTGAGTGGAAAGGATAGTTATTTATGGAGGGGTCTGTGTTTGTATTGATTGTGAGACCTCGTGATTCTTCATGTGTGTGTATGTATGTGTGTACTTATGATATGTTTGTATATGTTTATGTTCGTGTATATATTTCTTCGTCCGTTTCAGGAACATACATATATTAATTTATATAATCTTGTTCCAGTACACGTGTTTATTTCTTTAATAGTTTAATATCAATAAAGATGGTTTCACATCCAAAGTCACCTTCAAAGAATTACATATCAGTCAGTCAGTGTAGATTGCTAAACATCAGTAAACTTTATCATTTCCTAACCTGATTTTCTGTCTGCTATTTAGTCAAGCCGGAGTGTAAGATAGACCGTACTGATGGGGGAAGCGGAGAGGACGCCTTCATTCTCCTTATCTGTCGTGCTGAGGCTAATCCACAGGAGGTCACCTTCAGGTAATTATTATTTTCCTTCAGTACAAGTAAATATTAAACCTGAATTACGTTAAGTTAGATAATATCAACTTAAAGGGGTAAATCACTTTTGTTATATTGGAGTGCCTTGATTCCTCCCAAGTATTCCAGGAAACAGGACCAGATGGACAAAAATAATGGTGTTCTGTTGCTTGGTATAGTTTGGAGGAATCATTTGCTCCAGATTTACCAACAGTGTACTTCCCCCCTTAAGTAAATAAAAGTTAGGACAGGGTTGGTTCAAATAAAGCAGCTCTTTCTGTGTCTCTTGTCTCCATCCATAAAAACTTTGGTGAAGATTACTAATGGTATGTAAACGAAGGTCAACATCGTCAATACGCTTCTGCTAATTGAGGTCCCCCTTGGTGTAGTCGGGCAATTGGAGGTTAGCGAGTCCTTCAATCATTGCCACGAAACACCACCTATATTGAAGGAGCTTGTTTCGTGGCATAGTTAGAAGGAATCAGAAGTCACCAAAGTCCCATTCACGATCACAGGGTCCGGACTAAAGGGGAGAAAACTCGTGGTGACGGTAAATTGGAGGACGAGGGCTACTGATTACTCCAAACACCACCACGAAACTGTTCCTCCATTAGTGACATTTGGGTTATCTGTTTCCTGGATTAGTTTGGAGGAATCTGTAGCCCTCCAATTAACTAGAAATAATAGGTACCTGCCCATAAGGATTAAACAAGCCGGTCTCCTTGGCATATATTCCTAATCAGCCAAAATTGGATTAACTCTTATCTTTTTTTTTTTTTTTTTTTTTTTTTTTTTTTTTACCTGGCATTTTATATATTCCATCGTGTGTCAGTGTATGGGGAGTCTTTCATAACGTTGATATATTTTAATTTTAATCTCCGGACCAAACGACTGTGGACCCTCACTTGTACTTACACCTCTGAGTTAGTGAAGGAAGGAAGGAAGGAAATATGGAAGGAAGGTCATAGTGGTTGGCTTTGTGATGTGAGGCTCTGGTGTCGTTTCCAGGCTCTTTTGGTGTCGCATCCAGGCTCTTTCTGTGTCGCTTCCAGGCCCTTTCGGTGTCGCTTCCAGGCCCTTTCGGTGTCGCTTCCAGGCCCTTTCGGTGTCGCTTCCAGGCTCTTTCGGTGTCGCTTCCAGGCGCTCAGTATTCCGCCCCTCCCACTTGACGCGTTCCCGAGACTCACCTTACTTCACAGCCTCGGCCTCCTCATCCCTCATATTTTCACTCCGCTGCCACAGTCTCCACCTTTTCACCTCCTATTTCTCATCCACCTTTTCACCTCCTATTTCTCATCCACCTGCACTTTCTCTTCCTCCTCTCTCTCCCTCTTCTCTTTTCGCTCCATCTTGCACTTTCACTCTCTTCTCACTTCTCCCTTCTCCTTTTCCCCACTTCCCTACTTTCCCACCGATAATAAACCACACCTAACTAACTTCATTTTTTACACCTCCTTCTCCTTCTCCTCCTACAGGTGGCGCATGAGCAACGAGACACTGACGCAGGATGTGACTTCAGAGGGCCTCGAGTCCCGTCTGCGTCTGCCCGCCACCTCCGACTCCCTGGCCACCTACTCCTGCTTCGTCAACAACACCATAGGAGAATCCATCGCCTGCGAGATTGATGTAACAGGTAAGAGGAAAGGAAAATATTGATAGATGGGCTTGTAGTGGATTGATGGATAGATGGATAGATGATGGAGGGAAGGAGACAAATAAAAGTGCAGATAGTTGAATGATAGATGGATAGATGAGGGAGGGAAGAAGACAAATAAAAGTGTAGGTAGTGGGAGGATAGATAGATTGATGTAACAAGTAAGGGGAGAGAGATATTGGTATATGTGTTGGTAGTGGTTGAATAGATGGATTGATGTCAAAAGTAAGGGGAGGGAGATATTGATGACACACTGAAAGATAGAAATGCTAAGAGAGAAAGAGAGAGTGAGATCTTACAATTAATATACTTATTAAAATATAAATGGTAGTTCCTGAGTTGTAATTATTAGTAAAAGTGGCTGAGAAAGTTGATTTAAATGTTGGCGAACTGGAGGCTTCTGATTCCTCCATAGAATGCCTCAAAACACGGGGCTGGCCTTTGGAGGAATCAGTGTCCTCCAATTCGTCGAGAACATCTTACCCCATCAAAAAAACTCTGAAAATTAGCTACTCTACGTAATTACATAGTTACTGACATGTAAACAAAGCCCTGAGACATTATCCTTTTGTTGTTGGTGATTTTGAAAGCTACTGATTCCTCCAAACTATGCCAGGAAACAGACGTCCTCAAAGGTACTAATAGGGGGATGTGTTGTTTCGTGGTATAGTTTGGAGGAATCCCATAGCTTCCAATTCACCAACAAGAGATTCTCCCCTTAATAAATGTAAGTGAATTAGGTTAATGTTCATTGCAAAGGGACATGTATGATTATATGCACTCTGGTTAATTACAACGTGCATGAAGAAGCATTAATTCGTTTAATTAATCTTATCTAACAGCAGCACAAGTTAATGTTACTCTAAATGCTGATGTTTGTATGTGATTAATTAACTCGTATATGTTTGGAACGGGTTATAATATTATGGCGTGATATCATGATAGCTTTAGTCCACGTAGTAATAATATTAGCTTAGAGTTTACAGCTGTTTATGGGGGATTAGAACAGTTATTACCCTTTAGTTGCCACCAGTTTTCCTTCCGAGAACAACAACAACAATGACAATAACAAGAGTTGGTACTTACTATAGCGGGTGACTGTACATACATAACACATTGGCCACTTATAAGCACGTTACATTTCCCCAGCATGTTAGTGACTCCACCCACTAATACACTATGATGAAAATGTTATCATGGGAAAATTATTTAAGTAAATTCAAAGTGAACCACATAGCTTTCATAATGTATTGCCTTGCACTTGACAACACACTTAATTGCTAGAGTACTTAAGATTAGTTGTAGCTAACACTTAACGATTTATATAGCTTAGGAAAAAAATAATGACAGCACGAATAGGACAACACACGTTATTAGTTGTAGCTAACACTTAACGATTTATACAGCTTAGGAAAAGGTAATGACAGCACGGATATTGATGATTAACTGCATCGAATGATCGGAAAGCAAAAAAATATCTCCTAATCACTTGTATCACTTGGTTCTGCTGCATGTAGAATGTTGTACTAACCCTACTAACCTCCCCTTCCCCCCTCCCCCCAATACCCTCACTACAACTGAAGGTGTGGCAGGCATCATCCATCCCGGGGACGATAACATCATCGTCATCTCGGCCATCGTCGCTGCGGTGATCGTCCTCGTCATCATCATCTGCGTCGTCATCATTCTCATCTGCCGTCGACAGCGACAAGCCGGCAAATGTGAGTTACCATTCTAATGTCTTTGTTTACATTCGTTATCTTTTATACAATGCCAGCGGCGCCCCGGCGGATGTTTTTATAATCATAATCCCTATGATTTTTGTGTTTATAAAATCCTGTTGTGTTAATAATGTTTAGAGTTTGGCTTTGACAGTGAGGATAATGGGAAGTAATCATTGGATGTGGGACTCTGTCGTTCCTGTGTTTAGTATTGATTAATGAATGTTGTTGAGTGTTTTAGTAATGACCTAATGTGGTAGTGACCCCATTTAGTTGGTTGGTATGTAGAGTTACAAACCTACACCGGGATGATATTAACCTCAGATGCAACAATAATCACAGAAATATACAAGTGCTGACCTCAGGAGCCCCGTATTTAATTAATTAAGCACTTCTACCCAGTATCCTACCCAGTATTAAGCACCTTGTAATAAAGTATGACAGTGATGCTAATAATAGTCGTAATGATGCTTAATTCACTGTACATTATAAGTGCATTATTTTGTATATCATGATGTGATATTGTTAATAATTAAGTTACGAGTAGTTCCCAGCTTATGGTGTTAATTATATTGAGTAAGAGTTAATCATGGAAGTGGATGCACGAGACCTATATTTTTTTATATCAGGATGGAAAACCCAAGACAGAACGCTGTGTGCCTTTTGGTATGAAATCTGATTTAGCTGGAAGTTGAAAGCATTGAAAGTTGTGCTAAGTTCTCTCGTGTGATGTTTAAGATGTCATGTCTGCACTGGTAGTATTTACGTGTCAAATAGAAGGAATAAAGTGGTGGTAGAAAAGGAGAGGTAGAGGTCCAACCTAGCTGTTTCTTTAATTTAGTTCAGGAAGAGAGAAGTAGAAATCTAAAAAAAATAAAAATTGTAAAAGATGTGAGAGATAGCTTTCGGAAGTAGCTCTTTTATGAGTACAGAGAGTTAGTGATAGATGTCAGAAATAGCGCTTTTCAACTTTTAAGGTCAGGAATGTCGAGGTGAGAATTAACTACCGTCAAATATTCTCTTCAGACGCACGAGAAAATCCAGATGATGATAATTATGTAGTCGAAAATATTACATCACAGATTTGTTCTCGTAGCCCACAAATAGGGAGTCATCCAAGCAGTGTATAATCAGCAATATCACAACTCTGAACCCAACTGACGAGGGTCTATTGTGTGTTTGAGAGGTAACGATAGCAAGATGAACTAGTAGTCAGTGATATTAGTGATTAGTGATTAGGAAGGCGACACTTTCTTCTGTCCTTGGGTTATCCATTCTTGTGTGCATCTGCGGTTGTAATTAAAGATTTTCTGTATTTATTAATTTTATTGATTTTGGGTGCATGGGTTTGAAGGAAGAACCACACTTATTCATATTCATATTATTATTATTATTATTATTATTATTATTATTATTATTATTATTATTATTATTATTATTGGGTGGTTTTCCTTCTGTGTATTGCTTATGACGTGTAGGCTCCTGAGGTTGTGTGCGTGTGTGTAGCTTGTTGAGGGTAGAGTGCACCTGGCATTACATAACATAACATAACATAACATAACATAGCATAAGGCGGGTCGTGGCACCATGCATGTGTGGTGTGCCGGACCTTCATTATATTAGACTTAGTGTAATGTAAGTTTGTTTGGTGGAGAAGGAGGAGGAGGAGGAGGAAAAAGGAGGGAGAAGGAAAAAGGAGGAGGAGGAGAAATGAAGGAGGAAGGAGGGGGCACACTACCGTATCTCCTTAGTAGCCCTCCTCCCTTTCTTCCCCTCCTCTCCTTCTCTCTTCCCCTCCTCTCCTTTCATTCCCCTCCTCCTTCCCACCTCTCTAGTGATTGTGTTGATTGGTACTCACACCGCCCCAGCCTCCCTCCCTCCCTCACCAAGTACTCGTCTCTGGGAGTTTTAATATGTACACGACATTCTAGGGTCATGATATCAACTAACTTATATTTCCCCTCTCACGAAAATTCTAGCAGGATGCCGTTAGTGTGATTCTCTTAGCAGCAGTGAGGATAGAAGAATTATATACTGCAGGAATATAAGATCTGATAGCTTTGATGTGCTTACTGGCTTAGCTTTCTCCGTGACTTGCAGATAAATGTTGTAAAATATGTACATAATGTAAATAGTACATGTCATGAGTACTACAATCACTACTAATAAGCGCTGAAAGCTTTGTAATTAACCTGAAGGATTATGGGAGGGAGTGCTGAGCGGCGCTGCCCCTTCACCCCCCACACACACACACACCTTACAGATAACCTTATACTATAGTGAGTGAGTGGCTAGGAGGGTTGTGGCACCATTACAACAACATACTAACAGTGTTGACACAAGCCTGCACCACGGCACCAACACACACACACAAACAAACACACACTTACACACTCGGACACAAAACGGAGAGGGAACCAACCGGCAAGTCAAAATATCCTATTGGTGAATTCAACATAGACCAAAAATGGAAAAAAGTTACATATAGATTATATTAATTAAAATGACTTCCAGCTTCCCCCTCTCGTTTATATCCGGTGGGTTGTTATATATACATACAGCATATAAATATATATATATAAAACCCAAGGAACTCCGCCATGTCTAGTGTTTGTGAATTTTAAACTAGAGCCATTTTTCTTTTTCCCTCCCTTTCCTCGACCCTCCCTCGTACCCCTCCTCTCTGCTTGCTTAGACCACGGTTCCGCCAGCTTGCAGGAGAGAGAGAAGTAAGTTACATTTACGTCAGTTTCATACATTATTATTATTATTATACTGTACCTACTCTTTACTGTCACTGTACCTCGAGTCATTTCTGTACATTACGTTTCAGTAGACGTTATTCACACCTACATCTGTATTATAGTATTATGTCTCGACTCATTGTTCACGTTTCAGTAGACGTAGAAAAAATACTTTGAAAACATAGAGTAAATTAATTGTTACTATTATTATCATTGTTTTGATTTGGAACACTTGCTCTTTACTTTATCGTAGATGTTAAGCATAAATTTTTTTTCATAGAAAGCACTTACATTTGATTTTAAAAAAAGAAAAGAAACACACATTTTAAGTAATAGATTCTTAGAAATTGAATATTATTTTCCGTTCTTAGTATAATTGCATGGCTAAGTTTAAGACACCAAAAATGATGCCAAATTGATCGAATCTTGTAAAAATAAAAATAAGTACTAACCCCCCCTCCCCCCTCCCCCTCTTCACTCTTGTGGGAAAGACCAAAATAAATAGCATGGGTCTCCTTCCCTCCCTACCTCCCTCTTGGGGCGAAAGGCAAAATATTTCATGGATTACGATGGTGTTGACGAGGGCTGGTACGATGGCTTCATGAACTGGGAATACGATACGATGGCTGCCCAGACTGAGCGAAACCAAACCGTACGATGGCTGCCCAGACTGAGAATAACCAAACCGTACGATGGCTGCCCAGACTGAGCGAAACCAAACCGTACGATGGCGGCCCAGACTGAGTGAAGCCTAATGAATGAAACCCTGTCAATATTGTACCATTTAACACCAAGGACTCGTAGGTGAAGCCATCGTACTCAGTCATCATCAACTTGGTCATCGTAATGGTCCCAGAATTGTGTTGCCTCTCTCTGTACACTCGTGATACATAATTTCTGAACTGAGGGTGAGGAGCAGAAAGCTTCGAAACGCCTGGTATTGCTCATTTCCCCCCACCCAGTACACCTATAGAGGCTGATGAGTTCGAATGTAGGGTATGTGTGTGTGGTGCCTGCCTGCCTTTCATCTCTGGTGGTCAGGGATTACGTATCACGAGTGTACAGTCCCTCGTGTTGCATCGCCCACTTTACCAACACCAAGTCACTCACCTCATCATGGCCCATCTAAATTATTATTAACCTCGAGGTAGTACAATGTTGGAAGGAAGATATGGAGTACTAGCTGATTCCTCCAGACGATATCCAGGCAACAACAACACCCAGGAACCCATTAAGTTATTTATTAGGTTCCTCTGGTGCTGTTTTCTGGTATACTTTGGAGGAATCAGGGCCTTCCACTCTTTCCCAAAATGTATTACCCCACTTAACTTATTAAACCTGGGGAGTGAGTGACGTGCATTTGTTGATGATGATGATGATGATGATGATGATGATGATGATGATGATGATGATGACCTATTTAATTATTTACCCCTTGAGCATTGTACAGTATATTAATTATTTTATAGTGTTTGTTCTTGTAAGGGACGGATTCAGGCGGATTTATTCAGTTCCTCTAAACCTCCTCTTTCTTTTTTTATTTTTTCTCTCTCCATCTCTTCCGTGTTCAGTCGGAGTCCTTATATTTTTATTTATTTATTTATTTATTTACTTGTTTATTTTGCCACCCTGGACCGTAATTCTTCTTCCCTAAACGGGCTAATGATTTTTTTTTTTTATGTCAATTTGAAGGTACCGATTTCCTTTTCAAACAATACCACATTATTTTTATACGTTTAATTTTTTATACGTCAAGTTTTTATACGTCAAGTTTTTATACGTCAAGTTTTTATACGTCAATTTTCATACGTCAATTTGGAGGTACCTACTCCTTTATCAAACTATGCCACATTATTTTTATACGTCAATTTTTCTATAGTCTCATACACAGCGACTCCAGGGCCCTTACATACTTAATGAGGCGTCAGACAGGGAAGGTGTTGAGAAAGAGAATAGAAGGAAGAAGAGGAATAAGTAGGAGGATGAGGAGGAAGAGGAATAAGTAGGAGGAGGAGGAAGAGGAATAAGTTGGGATGTACTGTACAATTGACTCCAGTATTTCTGTAACACTTTTGGTGACATCTGGCATCTGTTACCTTTTAGTTTACTGTATACGAGTTGCAAATGAACACTAAATCCGTGAGTGAAGAATGGTGGGTTAGTTTCATGAGTCGAGATTGGACCTAACTTCATATCCATCCTCAAAAAAAAAAAAAAAATAATGTAAATAAAAAATAAAATAATAATGATAAAATAATAATAATAATAATAATAATAATAATAATAATAATAATAATAATAATAATAAAATGTTTACTTGCATCAATATACAAAAAGGAAAAAAATAGGTTTGAGTTGCCAGATAGCTCCACAAGCGTCCAGATACTAATGAATGTCACTGTACATGTAGACAAAGAGAGAGAGAGAGAGAGAGAGAGAGAGAGAGAGACAGAGAGAGAGAGAGAGAGAGAGAGAGAGAGAGAGAGAGAGAGAGAGAGAGAGAGACCCGTCCTGAATCCGTCCCTAACATAACATACAGTACATACATAGCATTGTGAAGAGAAGCCACCTGACTGAACTTATACTCTTATTAAATCATTTCACACCACACCATTCACACCCACACCATCCCTTCATCTCCTCTCTCACCCACCCACCCACCCACCTACCTTACTCACTCCCTCACTCGTAATTATTCACATCACCCACACCCACACCCCTTCATCTACTCACCCACCCACCCACCCACCTTACTACTCCCTTTCATACTCGCTACCTCACTCGTAATTATCACATCACCCACACCACCACCCCTTCGTCTACTCACCCACCCACCCACCCACCTTAATACTCCCTGTCATACTCACCTACCTCACTCTTAATGATTCACACTACACCCACCTTACTACTCCCTTTCATGCTCACACTAACTCACTCTCGGGGTCATTCGTGCTACATACATACATACATACGCTTCTCCAAGGTATTATCACTCGCGTTTCTCATACACCCTGATACTATTTTCGATTTTTTCTCGTACGTCTGTATTCTCACTCTCATTTCTCGTAATCACTGACGTCATTTTCCTTTCCTAATTATATTTATATTCTCACTCTTATTTCTTATAGTCCCTGATGCCATTTTCATTTCCTAATTATATTTTCTCACTCTCATTTCTCATTATCCCTGACACCATTTTCTTCTTCACTCATACACCCTGGAGCCATTTTCATTTCCTAATTATGTTTTCTCACTTTCATTTTTCATAATCCTTGACGTAATTTTCCTTCTTCACTCGTTTCCTAGGTCACATTCATGAGGTCACGGTTGGGTCATTCATATGGTTGTGTTCTTAGCATTACTCATCTTAGCATTACCTTTATTTATGTTGACGTTTCTACTCCATCGTTACTCTCGTTCTCTTTGGAAACGTGATTGGATTTTTTTTTTTTATTCTCGTTGTCGTATGAATTATATGTTTATTCTCAGTTTTTCTCTGTCTTTCCTTACCGTTTTCTCCGTCTTTTTTCCCCATTTTCTGTATATCTTTACTACTTTCCCTTACTTCCAGCCAGTATATATTTCCACTCCCCCTATTCTTTGTATCGCTTCGTCCCTACACCGTCGTAAATTTCACCCCTTTTGCCCCTTTTCTGCATCAGGACATTCCCAGGAGCCATTACACAGCCCTCCTCAACGGTGAAAAACTCCGCCAGGTTTATTCTATTACCCTGCGTCAGTTTTGCCTTCAGCCATAAATTCCTTCCAACCAGTTAGTTACCTCTCCACTTTCCGCCGCCCCCCCCCCCCCCCAGTCAAGAGTCCAAGAGAGGGTGTTGTCCAGTTGTTGTTGTTGTTCCTACCTAGTCAAGTCCAGTCCAGTCTTAAGTCCAGGCCAGTCCAGTTTTTTCTTATTTTAGTCCCAATTTCAGTCCCTTCCCTTGTCATGCTCCAGTTCATTTTCCCGCCTGTCAGTCCTTAATTCATTTCCCCCCTGTCAGTCCCCAGTTCATTTCCCCCCTGTCAGTCCCCAGTTCATTTCCCCCTGTCAGTCCCCAGTTCAGTCCCTCCTGCCCTTCTTTCCATCTGGCCCTTCCCCCCCTCCCCCCCCTTCCACCTACTATTGTCCCCCTACCAGACCACTGTGTACTGCAGTCCCCTCACATATATTATTATCATCCGCTCCCCTGCCCATCCTTGATTCCTTCCCTGCCCCTACTCTCTCTCCCTCTCTCTCTCTCTCTCTCTCTCTCTCTCTCTCTCTCTCTCTCTCTCTCCTCTCTCTCTCTCTCATCTCTCTCTCTCCTCTCTCTCTCTCTCTCTCTCTCTCCTCTCTCTCTCTCTCTCTCTCTCTCTCTCTCTCTCTCTCTCTCCTCTCTCTCTCTCTCTCTCTCTCTCTCTCTCTCTCTCTCTCTCTCTCTCTCTCTCTCTCTCTCTCTCTATCTCTATCTCTCTCTCTCTCAATTATACATTCATTTCATAATCTTTACTTTCCTCTCTTTCCGTCCCCTTGCTGCCTTCCTCTCATTCCCCTTCCCTTCCTTTCACTCCCCTTCCCTTCCTCTCATTCCCCTTCCTTTGACTCCACATCAACTTACACCGCCCTCCCCGACTTTCATTTCTCTCCCGGAGCAATTGTACCACCTTCTCTCCCCTCCCCTCCCCTCGCCACCCGTTCACTTCCATCCCTCCATTGTCGCAAAGTTTCAAAGCCAGCGCCCCGGCCTCCGTCCTCCTCACTCCCCCACCCACCCACCCATCCATCCAACACCCATTATCCCCCTTCACAATCAAAAGCTTCAGAGATAGGAGTCGCGAGGTTTGAGGATGTTCCCTCTATATATATCTGTCTCTCGGCAGTCTCACTTCTTGTTCTGTCTATTACACTAAGTTTGCAACTCGATTGATTCCCTTGGTTGAATATTATGGTGTTTAAATAACTCTACGGTTCTTCTGGACTCCACATTTCAATTACTTTTAGAGGACCTGTAGTGAATATGTTTATAGTAAAGTATATATGATAATGCATACAGTGTTCCTCTTCTCCAAACCAAAATGTCATAGCAAAGGAAAAATCTGGTAGCTTAAGAAATTTAGAAGTCGAATTCTAAAAGTTTAAAATTCCTAAAGTCAGGAAAAAATACATTGTTTATTTTCAGAAATCATGCTACTCTGGTTCTCGTATTGGTGAGTTTACCAGGAAACGACAGACGAACTCAATATAACCTAATAAAGAAATGAGGATGAGTTTCGTAGGACACCCTGGCAGGAATCAACAGCCCTAGATAATTTTTCCTTCCACAAACATGGCCCTCTCCTTGATGTTAGTGTGTGTATCTTTCTCTGGTCGTCCCTTACATCAGATTAGATAGTCTCAGGGGTAGTCTCAGAGAAAGTGGTGGGACGGGACGGGACGGGGTGGGGGTGGGGGTGGGGGAAGGGATGAGACAGGGGTAGGGGGTGGATGGGAAGAGGTCATATTTTTGTCGTGATTTTGGCGTGCTCTGTAATCCGGGAATCCTTTCGTGGAATTGCACCCGTGTGTTGTGGGGGAGTTGTGTTGGGTTGGTGGGTTGGTGGGAGGAGAGAGAGACTGACGCTCGTTCCTTCATCCATTCCTTTAGGTCCTTCCCCAACTTCTTTCTGATCTTTGTTTGTTTTTTTTCTGTCTTTTTTCCTTCTTTAATTGGTTCTTGTTTTCCTGTTCCATACTCATTTTCCAGTTACCATTCCTACCTTGCTTCCATCTCTCCTCTCTTTCTTCCTTCCTCATTTCTTTGTTTATTCCTTCCCTCCTTCCTTTCTATCTACTTTTTTTGCCCTCATTCCTACTTTCCTTCCATCATTCATTCATTCCTTTCCTATTTCCTTCCTTCCTTCCTTTCTTCTCATCATTCTTTCCTCCATTTTTTCCTTCCATCAGCTTGTGTTCCCTCTTTCTTTACGCTGCATTTCCGTCCAACTTTCTTTCCATACGTACCTCCCTACACACACACACACACACACACACACACACACACACACACACACACACACACACACACACACACACACACACACACACACACACACACACACACACACACACACACACACACACACACACACACACACACACACACACACACACGCACACACACATTCTCCTCCAACCCCCCTACCAGTCCACATTCCCCTCCCCCCCACAAACAATCAACATTTTCCTCCCACATTATTTTCCTTCCTTTCTTCCCTTATTCTTCCCCCTTTATCCTCCTTTTCCTCCTCTTCCTCGTCGTTTCCTTGTGTCCTCAGCTTCCACATTATTTTCCTCACCATTACCCGAACTCTTCCTCCTCCTCCTCCTCCTCCTCCTCCTCCTCCTCCTCCTCCTCCTCCTCCTCTTCTTCTTCTCTTTCTCATTCCATTTTCTGTTTATATTCCCATTTACTCTGTTGTTTATGCTCTCGTTTTCTCTCTGTTATTATATTTCCATTTTCCGTCTTGTTGATATTGTATTTTTCCTTCTTTATTTTTTTTTATTTATTTATTTTTTTTGGAGGGGAGGGAGGGAGGGTTAAGTCAGTGTTTATTTACCCATCTTCTTTATGTCTATTATATTCACGTTTTTTTTTTTTATAAATATATATATAAGTATATTTGTGTGTTGTGTATATATATGTATTCTCGTTCTCTTCACTTATTGTCTCTTCTCTTCTCTTTTCCTTTTCCTTTCCCCTGAGTCTTCGTAATTATCACTTGGTTTCTCATTCACCATTTCTGTCGCTAATAGTTTAATTAATTTTTTTCTGGGAGTTCATTATATATATTTTTTGTTATAATATTAGCATTAACTCACCCTTTCGTTTTTTATATTTCTCATTTCATTCATTAGAAATATTATTAACGTTTCGTGGCTCCATATTTCTACAAAGATTTTATACCCTTTATACTTACATGTTCGTTTTGAGATTTTGGGTTCATTTTATAATTATATTTATTTAATATTTATGTATTTATTCATTTATTTATTTTGTGTACCACTTCACCATGTTGCATTATATATATTTTATTTTCTATCGTACACACCACAAAATTCATTCCTAGTGTATGTCAGGCAGACTTCATGCATTTCATTTCCAAATCGTGCACTTTTATATTATATTTTCACTTCACCACGGTGCTATATATTTATATCATCTGGACCAACATACTCGCCCATTTTCACTCAGTGTATTCATAACATCTCACCGTAGTTACTCAGTTTATTCACCAGTACTCGCCCATTTTCACTCAGTGTATTCATAACATCTCACCGTAGTTACTCAGTTTATTCACCAGTACTCCTTATACACGAACAGATCCCTATCCCTCTCCCTTCTTACGCAAACTCATCCATAAATACACATACACAAACGGCTTGGGTACCATACACACACTTCTCATTTAATTCATTCACTCATTATCACTCACAAAATACTCTCGCTCGGCTTGGGTACAATACACACATTGCTCATATAATTCATTCACTCATCTTTACTCACAAAATACTCTCTCGCTCGACAAACCTCACCTTCATCACTCAACACCTCCACCCATCCTCATCAGAATTAATTAAAAGTAAATATATATATCTTGATCACCCGCGTCTTCTTCTCGGAATACCCCTCGTCATCCACTCGTCCATCCCCTCCCCCCATCCACACCCACAACACATCCAACCGGCCTCCACACCCACAACACATCCACATCTCCGCCTTCCTTCCGTCTGTCTTTTCATCCTTCTTTTATCACTCAAGTTGTTATCCTTTGTTTTGTTTAGGTCAGGTTCGAGTACAGTACTACTAACTCCTCCAACCTATGCAACAAAACAGACCCTACTCGTATCTTCAGGCACTATACTCCGTTGTCTGGTATAGTTTGGAGGGACCGGTAGCCTTTCTTTCATTTAATTCCTCACAGTATTGCTCCTCTTAATTATTCACCTCCCCGGCATCTGTTCTCCCACCCCGCCTTGGAATTAGTCCCTATATTAAGGATATTAGTCGTTAATGGGTTACACGGAGTTTCAGATGATAATTTGAGAGAGAATGTTTAGCGCCTTCGACCAGAGCGGGGAGACGTGTGTGTGTGTGTGTGTCTGTCTGTGTGTTGGTGCGTGTGTGTGTGTGTGTGTGTATGTGTGTGTGTGTGTGTGTGTGTGTGTGTGTGTGTATGTGTGTGTGTGTGTGTGTGTGTGTGTGTGTGTGTTGGCGGTGATGCGTTCTACATTCATATGGCATACTTTCTGTTCAAAAAAAAAAAAAAAAAAGTAGATTTAAATCAAGTTCTTTATTAGACTCCAACTCATCCACAAAAATATTATCACCACCTTCAAGTAAATATTATAGAGGATAATAAGGAGAAACACGGCTCAGCCTCTATATTTTATGAACAGTATCCATTGTAACTCATTCTTTGTGTGTCATATGGTTGTGAGTGAGTGACATGGTATGGTATTGAGCATTAACAAATCACACGAGGGTTAATCACCTTCTTGTACCAATTAAAGGGAGTTAATGACACTCACTGTTTACATGCAGCGGCTGAGGGAGGTGGTCGGTGTTTACCCATCATCTACTCCTGGGTTGTTAAGAAATAATTATGGTTCCTGTCTGTTATTATCTATACTACACACTTTCCTTTCCCAGTCCTTCTGTCCTCGTCGCTTCATCTCGTTCACTCTTCGTTGTAACCCGGCGAGAACATTGACTCTCTTCCATCATCAGGGTCTGTCTGGGAGGGGAAATGTTAACTCCTTCATAAAATTAACTATGTCACACTTTAAGGTTCATGATGATATGATATAAGAAAGGAAAATAACTCCTTTCTCCTTCATGCGTGTTACGTCAGACTTCATTGATATAGTTTCACCTTAGAGAAATGTTATTGTTGTCAATAGTGAGGGAACATTAATACTTACATATATATATATATATATATATATATTATACGCGAAGCCAATCTGCCTGGTATTTGTGTGTGTGTGTTTGTATTTGTGTGTGTGTGTGCGTGTGTGTGTGTTTGTATTGTGTGTGTGTGTGTGTGTGTGTGTGTTTGTTTGTATTTGTGTGTGTGTGTGTGTGTGTGATAATTTGATGGTAATTTTGAAACATAATTTTGATCGTTTCTTGGATCATATAATTGTTTTATTAGATTTAGGGCAAAAATAAAATAGATTAAAAAAAAAAAAAATCCAATGATGATAAATAATAGAGTGTTGTAAAAATGTTCCATCGTCCATCACAAGAAATTATAATATCACTTATTAGTAGGATGTTATTTTAGGTGACTTATTTCCCGTGTCACTTATTCATCCTGACATACTGTACTCTCCTCCTTTTTCTTCCTGTCTCTCTCTAGTAGTAAGTAATATTACACTTGTTCTCTCTCTCTCTCTCTCTCTCTCTCTCTCTCTCTCTCTCCTCTCTCTCTCTCTCTCTCTCTCTCTCTCTCTCTCTCTCTCTCTCTCTCTCTCTCTCTCCTCTCTCTCTCTCTCTCTCTCTCTCTCTCTCTCTCTCTCTCTCTCTCTCTCTCTCTGCGAATATCTATCCCAGTTACATTTTTCTCACGGTCACTTTCTTTTCCGTCTCTTTCACTTTCTTTGTCCACTTCCCCCGGCCACTGTCTCTCTTTTTATACAGCTACTTCAGAATCTGTGCCTTGTGGAGTTTTTTTTTATTTTTTTTTATCAATCTTGTCGTGAAATTGCATCCTGTTCCTTCCTATCTTTATTTGTCCTGGTTTTCGATCCTCCTATCCTTCTCTCTCTCTCTCTCTCTCTCTCTCTCTCTCTCTCTCTCTCTCTCTTCCTCTCTCTCTCTCTCTCTCTCTCTCTCTCTCTCTCTCTCTCTCTCTTCTCTCTCTCTCTCTCTCTCTCTCTCTCTCTCTCTCTCTCATCTCTCTCTCTCTCTCTCTCTCCTCTCTCTCTCTCTCTCTCTCTCTTTCCTTTATTTCTAGTAGTGTATTTTTGCTTCTGGCCGCGTGCCTTTCTTTATTCTAAGTCCCTTTGCTGTCTGTCCTGGAAAATTAAACTGCGGACAGACCATATTGGCCTCCTCCGACCGACCAACTTTTTTACCCTCCTTTTCCTCCTCCTCCTCCTCCTCCTCCTTTTTTTACCTTCCTTCTCCTCTTCTTCCTCGTTTTTTCCTTCCTCCTCTTCCCCCTCTTTTTTACCCTCCCCCTCCTCCTCTTCCTCCTCTTTTTTACCCTCCTCAACCTCCTCCATTTTTACCTCCCTCTTCCCTTTCCTTTTTCTAATCTCTTCCTCCTCCCATTTGTTATGTGGAAATTTATTAGTGCTCCTGATTCCTCCATTCTGTGCCTCGAAACAAAATAGCAACAGATCCCCAATTAATACCATTGATGCTTACTGTTCCCTCCAGGCTAAATATTACCACGAAACATCATCTACTTTAAAGGATCTTGTTTCGTGGCAGAGTCAGGAGGAATCAGAAGCCACCAACCAGACCTCACACACCGATTTCAGGATCCCGTAAGAAAGTATATGATATTTGCCTAAAAAAGTGGTTCTCAGGAGGCTTTTGATTCCTCCAAAAATGTACCAAAAAAAGACAGATTATTCCACAACCCCAACCTGCACCCCACCCCAACCCACCCTCACCCCCACCCTACCCCACCCCTATCCCCTACCCCAACCCACCTCCACCCCTACCCCAACCCACCTCACCCTCTACCCAACCCACCCTACCCTCACCCCCTACCCCAACCCTCCCCCACCCCCAACCCCAACCCACCCTCTCCCTCCCCCTCGCCACCCTCTCCCCCGTTATATTTTCTTCACTATTCTTTTCTTTCTTTTTTTAATTAATTCACTTTAGCATTTGACGTGAGAAGCCTTAATGAAATACGTCTCCTATTTATTTATTTTATTTATTTATATATTTTTTATTAATATTTTTTTTAATCTGATTCACTTTCATCTTTCTTATTTGGGGGCGTAATTAATTTTCCATTTTTTTATTTTTATTTTTTTTTTATTCATTGCTTACTTCCATTTTCTTTTTCCCTTATTTTTTTCTTTAATTCTCTCTTTCGTACATTTACTTTAACCTATCTTTCTTTCTTCTGGTATCATATCTATCTATCTATCTATCTTTGCTTTATTCCATCTTTTGTGCCTTCCCTCCTTTTTTTTTTAACATTCTCTCTTTCATTCTATTATTCTTTCTTTCATCCTACTTTTTCATTTTAATTCCATCTTTCTTTCCTATTCTCATTTCGTTCAGTCTCTCTATATTTTCATTTTATTTGATTCATCCCTCTTTTTCTACGGATTTTTATTTTCTTTCTCAGCTCCTCTCATCACTCCACTCGTCCTGTTTCAGAGTGACTACTGTTTTGGGTGAATTATGAGTGAATTACAGCATCTTTACTGCATCTTTACACGTCCTCTCTTTAATTAACACAAAACCCAGTACTTCCCTTTGCATTTCACGCCTTCCTCTAACACAAAACCCACACACACAAAAAAAGAAAAGAAAATACCTACTCACGACTTTCTCTAATATACTCACAAAAAGAAAAAAAAAGAAAAAAAAATACCTACTTTCTAATGCACTTCACGCCCCTCCCCCTCCCCCACTCCCACCCCTTCCACCCACTCTTACACACATATCCCCCTCCTCTTCCATATTGCACCTCTTCACGCCCCACCCCCACCCTCCATCCCCGACACTCACACACATATATTGCCACTCATACCACTTCCCCACCCTCAACCCCAACCCCAACCCCAACTCCAACTCCATACACAGTTAATAATGACATTGATAATAAGTAGTTTTAAACACTGTGTCATTTATTCTCATCTTACATCACCATACCGTTTCCTATATTCTTTCCTACCTCCACGTGTTGTAGTTCTAGATTATTTCCCAATGCTGTGAATGTCTCCCCTCTTACTGTGTATTCTATATATATATTTCACTGCCCAACTCGTGTAATTTATATGATATTATTCTTGATGTGATTTCTTGCCCCCTCTGTCCT
>JAWZYT010006320.1:10000-32500 GCA_034508575.1 Petrolisthes manimaculis | reverse complement strand
ATGGCCTTAAAAAGCTATTTACGCCCACCAAATCATCAATACATAGTAAATAACACCTAATATGAACTTCAAAAAGCCTTAT
The DNA here is from genome assembly GCA_034508575.1 of Petrolisthes manimaculis. NCBI lineage: Eukaryota > Metazoa > Arthropoda > Malacostraca > Decapoda > Porcellanidae > Petrolisthes > Petrolisthes manimaculis. Next base: position 32,418 of record JAWZYT010006320.1, on the reverse strand, counting down.
AAACTCAACAAACATCAATAAAGAGTATATAACATAAAATAAAAGGTATTGTTACTCGCTTATAAGAGTTGTGTTGAGTGCGATGTGAAAATCTGCTTCTTCAGAGGTTGTTGTCACAAAAAACGGGATGAATGTACAGTAGCTGAAGGGTAGACTCAAGTATGTATTGATTTAAGTGGGGTAGGCCAGTAATCGTGTGGGGTATAATTAATCATTTTTCGGTAACTAATATTATTATTATTGTAATTGTAACTCATTCTTTTTAACTCAAACACATGATTTCACTGCACTGTCATGTCTTGTTTATACATTGCAGTGTCGTTAAATTACATGCCTATCCCTCCCTGCAGCGCCGTAGTTGCCTCTGTTTACGTTTTGTAAACATATGTGTCATTGGACCTTGAGTATAAAGATGGTGTCTGACAAGATGGTTTCGCCAATATAATAAATTGTCAAATACTATACTTCAATTTGCCAACAACTATACCATGTCAAATACTTTTGTCAAATTTCGTCAAATACTATCTTGTTGATCCTTCATCATATGGCGAAATGTGATAAATTTTATTTATACTTTCTCTATTGATTGGGAAATTCTGTTTACTTTCTGACAAATATCAGGGCTTCCAACGGACTTTAGAGGGAGGGAAAGGCATGTAAATTAACGTCACGTTATACATTGTTGCCAGTTTGCCACAACTCAGGATTGCCCGCGGTGCTCTGCCCGGGCAATTTAAAACTACGTTTCGTATGAATTTTTTTTTTCTTAGTTTTTGTATATTTGTTCTTGGGCTAAAAAGTGCCGGATTATCGGGCATTGCGGACCACAAGTCGCCGGATTAAATGTCTTTGACTGTATTTGAATATCTTGGGAGAAACACCGAGTTATTTTTTGTGGCAGTTCACCTATTCCATAATGGTTTTAAGGGGAATGTGTCTTTTGGTCCTTTATAGTACCATGATTCCTCCAAAGTATAATACCGGTATGTCAGGAAACGGGAACAGGTTAACAATAATAATGGTGTCCTGTTGCTTGGAATAGTTTCAATTATACTGTGGAGCTGCTATAACGAAACAGGAGGATAAGGTATATCTGTTATAATATAGCTGTAGTATGAAATATGGTGCTGACGTGGGCAAATCTTAAATCCCAGGTTAGGTTAGGTATGGTAACTTAAATACTCTTTCCTCAATACTTTGGTCAAAAATTATTAGAATAATTATGAGTGTCTATGAAAAAGTTAATTAAATTGTAAAAATCCAAGTGGACCTGTTCTTCAGAATTATGGTGTGACACAAGCCTACAAATTATATTACAGTATACATTTTGTGCTGTAGGTTATTATATTTACTTAATACTGTATCCCTCAGTACCTGTCATCAATTATTATCCTGCCAAAGTTTCATCTCCTTACCTTACACAGGTACAGTTGGACACAGGAATTGTGCTACAACCCAGGTGAAATATACTTGTCCCATTTGAGTAACCAGTGTCTATTATCAGGTAGTTGCTTTTTATTACCATCCTTAATACTGACTTCTGCCCCTGGTGTCTCCTATTTGGCACTAAGGAACTTGATATTGGGAGAAATTGACCATCTTTCACTTGGGCTATTCCTCGAGTTCCTGTGTCCAACTGTACACTATATTATGAGTACCTATGAACAAGTTAAGTAAGTTGGAAGACTCCAAGTGGAACTGGTTTTCAGAATTAGGGTGTGTGACACAAGCCTATACATTATGTGATACAATTTGTGCTGTACATTATTATATTTTCTTAATATACCTCAGTACTTGTCATCAATAAGTATCCTACCAAAGTTTCATCTCCTTACCTTACACTATAAAGTACAGGATTTCCCCCCAAAATTTGCTCACTCCTTGACTGGCCATTACTCATATACAAGTATTTTGTTTTTATTTTGGTGTTTATTGACATAGATACAAGTCTAATGAGTTAGAGAAAATAACATAACTAATATATATACAGTTGCGATATACTGTTGCGATGTATAAAGGAAATATAATACTGTACAGTACTGTTGCCTATATATGATGCTGCAGTACTGGAAGAATAATTTTAATGTTTTTTTATGTTTTTTTGTGTACAGCCTACAGTACAGTCAGCACTACTAAACATGAACAGATCTGTATTCTTTAAATTATATATTGTACAGTACAGTACATTGTTCCTACAGTATAAATCTAATGACATTTCATATAGGAGGCCCATTTATGTACAGTACGGTACAGTATTTATATTTTTGTACCCACGTTTTTAAAAATACATTTGTATTTTTGTACCAAGCTTTATTTATAATTTCCTATCTAAACATGAACAAATCTTTATCCACTGAAATGCTGAATATTGTTCCTACAGTATAAATCCCATATGAGGCCAACTTAAACATTTTTATTTTTGTACCCATATTCTTTAAACGTCTCTCCCTTTTTTTAACTTTACATTGTATATTCTTGTTTATTTCATTATAATTATTATTGCAGATGCCAAGGGGATGTTGTGTTCCTGGATGCAAGGCCAATTATAAGACCTTTGAGGTGTCTGCATTCCGGTCCCCTTCTGATGAAAGACGACGGCTGCAATGGGTAAAGGCTATCCATAGGGAAGACTTCACACCATCCACTACTTCAGTGGTCTGTGCCAGACGTTTTGAAGAGCATTTCATCATTAGGGAAGATAGTATTACACGTCCGGATGGAACTGTAATTACTGCCAAGAGAGGGACACCAGCTCTAGCAAAGGATGCATTCCCAACCATCTTTCCTAACCAGCCGAAGTACTTGTCAAAGGAAGCACCACCTGCTCACACAAACCCACAAGAAAGAAAAGACAAGATGCTTGCAAGAGATGAAGTACAATTTCAAGTATGGATGAAAAATGACATGATAAACAGTTTTGAGGAGTTTGGTGATAAATTTGTTGGTAAGCTTTGTAAAGATTGGCTGTTTGTTTCCAGTGATTGTTGTGTGTGTCTTAAAACCCAATTGTGATGGCCAGCCAAATATATCCATGCTGTATTACTGATATTATACATTTAGGCAAAGGTACTGTACTTACTTCAGAGTGAGGAGTCGTTTACAGAACATATACTGGACAACTTTAGATTCACTCTCACCAACTTTACACCGTGAGAGGAAGGCCATCCATGCATGCATGTGAAGTACTGTAACTTGACCCACACTCTCTCCCCTCTTGTGAGTGAGTGAGTGAGCGAGCGAATGACCCGCATGCACATGAAGTACGTATGTGATTGCGTCCCATTTGATGCGGTCTGTCCAACTTAATTCACGGTCTCCTATGAGTGAATGACATACTGCAAGTACTGTACAGTCTCGTCCATCCACTCTTGTGAGGTTAGCTCTTGTTGTTGATCAGATACAGGGGATGCTGTGCACCATCTCTCTCTCTCTTTCTTTCTGTTGCCTGCCCAAAAATTTCACCCATTGCAAAGTTACTACTAAAGTGCCAACACAAAGCATTTTTAGTAATGATAACGGCATTAGTATTATTATGATTGTGTTGTGCCAACACAGAGCATTTTTAGTAATGATGATATTGGTATTATTGTGTGTAGTAGCAACATGAAGCATTATAATAATGATGTCATTACCAACACAATTGTATCATCATCATCATCTGCAATAGCAGAGAGATATCCTCACTGTGCTTCACCATCTTGGAGGAGTCACGACCATCTCTACATTCAACATGGTTAAGTTTTCTTTGTGGTAGTCTGGCGTTCCAACATCCGGTTGCATGTCGAAAATGCCAGCCGTGACGTCGCTATGAACGCTTGGCCGCCACAAGCCAGTTATCCCTGTGGTAACTTTTCTGACACCTCTTGCTTAAAACTCGTAAGGAACTCAAAAGGATCGATAGGCCCTGCTTTCGCAGTCCGTATTCGTACTGAAAATCAGGATCAAGCCAGCATTTGCCCTTTTGCTCTACGCGAGGTTTCTGTCCACGCTGAGCTGGCCTTGGGACATCTGCGTTATCGTTTGACAGATGTACCGCCCCAGTCAAACTCCCCATCTGATTCTGTCCTCGGCGTGGATCGCGACACGGGCCGGCCTCCGTTAAGAGGGTCCGGTCCCGTCCGGGCTGAGGATGGGCGTAGCGGGCCAGAGACCCGCAGACATCCCGCCGGTACTACTGTCGCTTAGGGCTAAAATAGAGACCAATCTCGACCCGCGGAGGGGAAGAGCACTCTCTCCATATCACCGAGTAAGTAGAGAAACCATCAGAGTAGTGGTATTTCATTGACGACAGCCCCCGAAGGAAACCATCTCCCACTTACATGCTACACCTCTGATGTCTCTCTACAAAATCAGACTAGAGTCAAGCTCAACAGGGTCTTCTTTCCCCGCTGTTGGACGCAGGCCCGTTCCCCTGCCTGTGGGTTCGCTAGACAGTGGGTAGGGACAGTGGGAATCTCGTTAATCCATTCATGCGCGTCACTAATTAGATGACGAGGCATTTGGCTAATTTTTTTTATTTTTTTTTCACATCCTACTGAGAAACAGTGCATAGAAAATAATTCATAATTCTTAAGTAGAAATAGGTTACAAAGACAAATTTATTCAAGATGGAACAACAAGTGCTTGATAAGTGCAAGATGTAGGATGTGGATGTTCGCCCTTTGATGTCGAAGTGGCTTTCTTCGTTTGACGCTATCCCGCGCCATGTCCTCCAAGTGCTCGGTGGGCCCCCAATATTGCTGCAGATCCTTCCATGGCCCGCACAACCAGCAGCTCAATTTCATCGGCCCGCAGGCCCCAATCCTTCAGGGTGTTGAATGAGGCATGCGCCATCAAACCCTTCCAGCTGATGGTAAGTGAGGAGTAAGATGGCGCATGACCTGTGGCTTCCTTGACGTGCTCTGTGATGTCCTTGGTGTTGTAGTATGACGTCTTAATTCTGTGTGCAGCTTTTAGTGTAGTGGCGACGGAGTCTGAGGTTATTTGCACATCAATCACTGTGGACTTTTGTTGGTTGTATACTATAAGGTCTGGTCTCCTAATGCCAGCAGTGGTGCGGATCATTGGCTCCCTGATGATAGTGGTGCCAGACTTCCTTTTCAATGAGGTCCAGTACCCTATCATGCCTTACTGTCCTCTCTGGGGACAGAAGTGGGCAGGTTTGCATGATGTGTCCCAGTGTTTCGATCCTCCCACATCCTTTGTCGCAGAGAATTGGTGCTCCAGGTCTGCCTCTTGAAGCTCGTAATCTGTTATATGCCACTCCTGCTCTAATTTTCAAACATGAAACATAACGATGTCCTTTCATCAGCCCAGTACCATTATCAACCCACTTGCTCGTATTGGGCGACTGTGTAGCTTCTCTTATACCTTTGCCGTCCAGAGTGTTATTCCATGCCTCTTGATGTTTCTCCCTATTCCTCTGCTTCATACACTTTGCTGACATGTGTTCTTCTGGGATAAGGCTTTGGGCTGCATTAGCCACTAGAACATCCTCTGACTCTGTTAGTCTGTCTCTCATTCCCTGTCTCCTTAACGGCACTTGGTCAAGGAATGAAGGGATGCCAAGACCTCCATCCACAGTGTTCGTAAAGAAGAACGATGTTGGGGTGTCAGCTGGCAGATGTAAAGCTCTCTTAATAAATTTTCTAAATTCCATATCCATCTTCTTTAGCAAGTTCTTCATTGATTTTCCTAGAATCCTTCTATAGATGTGCCTAGCAAAAGTAATTGTCTTGATGGCCCAGACTTTCTGTTGTAGCTTTAGTGGGGCCTTCTGTATGTTCCCTAGTTCCTCTTTCAGGGCTGCTAAAGCTCTATCTGGTTCTTTGTTCCTAGGTGTTGGTCCCACCTCTAGACCCAGGTATTTGTATGTCTCGTCTGGTTCCAGGGGTTTGATATCTGTGCCACTTATATTAAATTTTGTGGCAGCATCTACGAGCCATTTTCTTCTCTTTTTATCCCCCTTTATGTGGAGAGTAGCACACTTATTTGGGCCGAGTTCCAGGCCAACCATTCCTGCAGCATTAACCAATCTCCAACTGCTCCTGCAGTCCACCCGGAGTTGCCGCCAGTAAGACCACATCGTCTGCATAGGCAATGTACGGTACTTTATTACCAGCTATGACGATGCCAGGGGCGGGTGACAGCTCCGAGAGGACCCAGTCTAGTGTGATGTTGAATAAGAACGGAGACAGTGGATCTCCCTGCAGGACGCCTCTCGAGATCTTCGTTTCCTCTCCCAAAATAGTAGTGCTGGCTTTTCCATAAAGGTCACCAATGTACTCAATAACACAGTTAGGGAGACCCCACCTTCCTGCAGCCTTCACAAGGGACTCATGATATATCGAGTCGAAGGCTTTCCTGAAATCCAGGAAGGCTATGATACCTGATTTATTGTTCTTAGTACAGGATTTAATGATCCTCTGGATCAGGAGGAGATTGGAAGCCACACCTTCCTCCGGGGCAAAGCCTTTCTGATGGAAGGGCAGTGGTGCTACCCGGAGACACCTTTTGGCTATGGTTTTATTTAAGGTTCTTGTGAGGAGTGAGGTCACTGTTATAGGTCTATAGTCACCAGGGCCTTGTGGGTTTGGCTTTTTAGGTATTAGGCTGGTCTTGCCCTTTGTCCAGGTTGTTGGGGTATTCCCATAGTACAGGATGGTGTTAAATCCCCACACTAATCTGGTTCGGGGCATTTCTGCCAAATCTTTCCACTTGATCTTATCAGGTCCCGGGGCTGTATCTTTCTTGGTGGTGTTTATAGCTTGCATAATTTCTTCTAAGGATATTGGACTGGCAATTTCAGTCTTAACTTTGGCTGCCTTCGGTGTTCTTGGGTCCGGTAATGACGCCCCGCTGAATAAATTTTGCCAATATTCCTTGAGATCTGGTGGTGGTGTTGGCAAGCTATCCAATTGGCAATTAACGATGTGCGCTACTGCTCGACTCCTGTCCTTCTCCCAAAGTTGTTGTGTGATCTTATATCTCCTCCTGATCCTTTGGATCCGGGTGAGAGGTCTATCATCTTGGGTCTTCACCTCCTCTCTTGGTGCTAAAACCGCTCCCACTGGGTTCATTTCTTAAACATCTCTCCTCTCTCATGAACTGAGGCAGGGAATGGAACACCCAGTTGTAAGGAGGCCTTTGCTATCACAGTCCTGAGTTCTTGTCTAATAATGATGTCATTGACAACATCAGGATGCCTGGTGGAGCTCCTTTTCCTTCCTCTTCCTCTCCTTGTTCTTCCTGGGTGGTCCTCACCTATTCTCTCTAGTGCTCTGGCATGTGGACTGCTGGAGGAGTCAGAGCTGGTTATCGAACTTCCAGGTGTATCCTTCCTGCCCCTTCTCTTCCTCCTACTTGTCACTTGACTTGTATCTACTTCTTCAGATGTTCCATCATGACTATTCCTAGACCTTCTGCCACTTACATGTAACATAACTCCAGCTTCCGTATAGCTTTCACCGTCGCTCCTGGTGGAGTTACGGTCCCAGCTGCCTCTTTGAGTTTCTGGTTTTCTTCCATCTGCACCTGGTAAGTGGCTCTCCTCATTGTCCTCTTTTGCTTTTGTCGGTTCTTCTATAAGGTGTTTAACCTTGTTCTTGTATGAGTCTTTTCTTCTTAGGCCTTTGATGGCCTCAACTGTCCTGTGGGGTAGCACATGAGCGTGAAGGGACTGGTTGATGGCTCTGTCTTCACTGTGCTCCGCCTCGTACCTTGCCATTCTCTCTGACTCCTTGTCATCCCACCTTGGCTTCTTTGCTTGGGCTAATATCTTTTCCGTTTCTCGGCGGTGAAAAAGTTGTGCATGTTGGTGCCGTTCATGTACTCTGCGGCCACGGTAGGAGGCGAACACTTTCCCACAAGTAGGGCATGTTGGGGTTTTGTCGTCCTCCATCTTACTACAGTGAAGCTGAGTTTGCAACACTGTGAATTATTTGTGCTTTTAAGATATCCGGGAACTGCTAGGTGGTATGCAGTTTTCTCGGTAACCAGGATTAGCCTCAGAGGGTACTTAGTTCCCCTAAGAGTTTCCAGCGGGACCACGTGGAGGTTCTTGGCCTTGTAACCTACCTCTCTGTGTTAAGACAACTCGGTCAATGCAGCTCTATTCGTATTCCAGTCAGTCGCTAAGTCGCTACTAAATGCACATCAGTTAGGCTACACCACAGAGAGAGTCATAGTTACTCCCGCCGTTTACCCGCGCTTGGTTGAATCTCTTCACTTTGACATTCATGCGCGTCACTAATTAGATGACGAGGCATTTGGCTATTTTTTTATTTTTAAATTTAATTCGATACACGACGAATGGATTTACGTTTATTCTATAGGGTAAACCATAAAAAAAAAAAACGTAGCTATGACATCGGTTCTGAAAAAAACGAAAAGTAAGCACACCGCCCGGTATTTTTTCTGAAGGACCCGGTGCTCCGCCCTTTAGTGCACATTCCTGAGGGCTCCTGCGCCACAGAACATGCGGTACATCCGCACACTGTCCTCCAGCATACGCACCGTGATGAGCTTGCTAACCTCATCGGTGCCCCCAAGCGCCTTGAAGGTGTTATACGACGCTTGGGCCCAAGCACATTGCCAGTTCATCACGATACTACTAATTACGGGGGGTTTGCCAGACTGCTCATTGACCCACTGCCGGATTATGGGCGTATTGTAGTAGTCTCTTTTCCTTTTGTGTGCGTCATTTGGGGTGGCAACTCGCATATCGGCGCATACCTGGACATCGATCACAAAGGATTGAACACTGTTCCACAAAACGATGTCTGGTTTCCTCAAGCCATTGGGGGTAGGAATGTTTGGTTCCCGGAGGACCTCCCACCCTCTATCCCCAAGGTGCTTACATACCGTTGTGACTATCTTGTCATGCCGTTGAACTCTCCAACCATGGGTCACCGGGCAGGACTGCTGGATATGGCCTGGTGTCTCTGGCCTTTGACAGCCATGTCTGCAGAGAACCAGCCGCTCAGGACGCCCCCTTGCTTCATGGGATCTGGTGCCAAGGACATTTCCCCGAAGCTTGATGGTGGAGACGAACTCCCCTCCACTCATCAGCCTGGTTCCAGCCCGCACCCACCCGGAAAAGCTCTGCAACGTGGCATCCGGCACCATCAACCGAGTTCCACCAGTCCAAGTCCCAACTGTCACTAGGTGCAGACTTGGGTAGCTCGTCCAGGTCGAACCCTTCACTCGCTAGCCATTCTCTGGAGATGGAGATGATACTGGGGTCAGGTGAAGAGGCAGCCTACTGGCTGGAATGCCAGTGGTGAAACACTTAACCCCCAAACCGCCCGCCCTGCGGCTCGAGAAGAACCCCATGGGGGTGTCTGGCAGCAAGTGCATGATCTTCTGCATGGTCTTCTGTGTTTCCACGTCAAACCTCTTCAGCCAACCTTTTTTCACTTCTCCATGGAGGAGTGGATACTGAAGCTGAGGCTGGAGAACCTCGGTAACGCACCAAAGCTTTTGCTGCGGCTTTAAGGGGGCTCTATTGATGTTATTGAGTCCCTTTCGGTACCTGGTTAGCAGTACTCCCGGACTCCCGAGGGTAGCACCGGTCTCAATCCCCAGGTACCTATAGAAACTATTAGGGCCCAAGGCCCGGAGCTCCACACCGTTCAGGATGGTAAAACGGTGTGAATCCTGATACTAGATTTTACGCTTACCGTCGGCTAAAAAGCCTAGGGTAACGCACTTTGCTGGACCTGGTTCAAGACCCACTTCCGCGGCCACAGCTACTAACCTATCGATCGCAACCTGCAGTCCCACCTGTGACCTTGCGGTGAGTACTACATCATCAGCAAAGGCCAGGTATGGCTTGCGGCGGCCATCCACCTCAGCTCCCACCGCAGCTGGTAGAGACGAGAGCACCCAGTCCAGAATGATGTTGAACAGTACAGGTGAGAGGGAGTCTCCTTGGAGTACCCCACTCCTTATCCTCGTTGTATGGGGACCAATGGTGGTTGTAGCCCCTTCATACAACCTTCTAAGGTGGTTCAAGAAGGCAGGGCCCAGACCGAACCTCTTCCCCGCCAGTATGATAGCATCATGACTGACGGAGTCGAAGGCTTTTCTAAAGTCAATGTATGCCAGGTAAAGGGACCGGTACCCACAAGGTGTTTTAGCAAGAGGAGGTTGGAGGCACAGCCTTCCTCTCTCTTATCCCCTAAAGACCGGTTGACGTGATAGACCGTCTTACAGTAGAAACCGGGTCACACCATATACCGTCACAGCGATTTAGCGCTATTTCGCGCCCTGTAGGGCTTGTTTTTCTTGTTATGCGAGAAAATACACTCACAACCCACTCAGTCGAACGAGAAAGAGTTGAAAGTAAGGATGGAACAATTTTGAAGTCAGTACACTATATAGGTTAAGAGTGTGAGCGTTGTGAATATAGGGCAAATCGAGGAATTTTGACGCTAGCGGCAGGGTAGAAATGTCGAGGCAGGGACCCCCCCTCCTGGTCTGCAGGGGTTAAACACTTTCTGATGTAGTGAGCAAGGAGCTTCCACCGCCACACTGGCAGCCAGAATACGGTGATACAACCTCAGAATGGTCGAAGTAACAGTAATTGGCCTATAATGGCCAGGCGCTGAGGGCAGATCTACTTTTGGAATGAGAGTTGTCCGTCCTCTCTTTCAAGCCTCTGGGACATCATCTATGAAGATGGCTCCATTCATTAACCAGAGAAGCTGATCGCTCTTGGCTGGATCTCTAAGAGAGGCCACCGTGAAACCATCCCACCCTGAGGCAGTCTTGGCGTTCATGGACCGGAGCGAGTGTTCCAGTTTGGCAGATATGATTGGAGCCATTATCTCATGCTTGTCATTATAGACAGCATGGGTTGGCCCTCGCTGAACTGGTATGCTTTCCTTTGAAAACTCCTGAACCCAGGCTTCCATCACCCCCATGGGTGCAGGCTCATCTGAGACCATATCTTGCCCAGATATGAGCTTAGTGATCCTGCCTCTGTTCTTCTTCCATCCTTTCTGACAAACCGCATAACGGCGCCTCCTGAGCATCCTTCTCGGTAGTCTTGGGGCCCCCACCGGCACCTCACCCTCTTCTGCAAGAATAAGACTGTCGCCATCACCCCTTCTTGGGATACTCCTCGCCCCGCAGTCCTTCACCTGCCCTGTTCCCGGGAACCAGATACGGAGTTGCGACTCCATGTCTTCCACTCCCGAAGGAGTTTGGACCTGAAGAGCCCGTGACAACTGAACCACTTTCTGCCAGACAAGGGCTCTGGTGGCCGTGTACTCCTCCACACCTGCCCACGGTTCGGGGACAGTTACCTCTTCCCTTACCCCTCCATCGGCATGGATGTTTCCAGGGGGCTGCCTTGGTGATACTCTCTCATCATCTCCCCGCATCCTCCCCCTGCCAGCCCTGTGAACCAAGGGCGGGAGGTTGAACTCCTCCTCTACCTCTAGCGTAAGCTCACATTGACGCGAAGCGTTGAGGTTTTGGGGTCGTCTTTCCCTGACAGGGACCACAGGCGGTGTGCCTGCCCTTACTGTCTGACCGCCCGTCACGACGGGAGGTGATCCCGCTGGAACTGGTGGTCTGGGGGAAAGGACTGGTCTTGGCGATCCAGCCTTACGCAAAGGAGAGAGCGGAGCTTCAGCACCTCTCAGTCTGTTCTCTCTCTCTAGGATCGTCCTAAACCTTTGGCTCTTCCGCTGGCATCGGAGGAAGTCCAATGTTCTACCAGGGAAGAGGGTTCGCTTGGCCAGACTGACCAACTCGCCAGGTCTCAAATCCGAATGGTCCAACTCGAATTGTGAAAGCAGTGTCAATTCTTCTACCGACCACCGCTTTCGCGGTTGAGCGTCTTTACGACGCCTTTCTTCCTCGTGATAAACCTCGGGGTGTGCCTTTCTCTCATGTAAACGCATACCTGCCAGTGTGCGAAATACGTGCAGGCAATGCGGACACTCGGCGCCCCCAGGTCTGGCTTGCACACCTCCCTCCGCCATCTGGCTTTGATGACAGAGGATATTGGTTTGGGTACAAAGGTGTGATAACCGATGTTATGGCTATTGCTCTCCTTGGTCACACGTCCTTATCCTGAAGGGGGGACGGTTTACCAGCGGTACCACGTGGAGGTGGAGAGCTAAGCACCTATACCTCACCCAAGACTGCCTGTCGATCGCCTGTGGTTAGGACTCGTAGAGCGCTGGTTACAGGAATACTTCAGCAGGCAGAAATGAAAAGTCATACAGCTAACGCAAAAGAAATAGTCGCACTCGAACAAATTGCGACAGTTTCTAACGCCTTGTCTTTATTCTGGATTATCAACCTTACAAGCTGATTAATACAACAAAAAACACCTAGTAGGTAACTTTTGGTTTCATTTTCTATGTTTGAGTATGCTTGGGGATACCCTACTTTCCCCTCCTGCACCCGATATTAGTTGGCCAATTTTACTCCGCAGGCATTTTTTTTATTACGCTGCAAAATGTGTCCTACTAAGCTGACCATGGAGGAAAAGAAACAGGCGATGGCATTAGCAAGGCAAAATCCCCAATATCCAATGTTGACTGTTGGGTAGTGAAGATAAGGAAACTGTGGGCTGAGGTTGATGATTATTGTAAAAAATTGGCTGACGGTATGCCAAAACGTATCAAAGCTGTGTTAAAAGTTTATGGAAAAATAACTAAATACTAATAATTCTTCATGACATAAATTATTTTTGTTTCATTCATCCTAAAAAACTTTATAAGGTTAATAAATCATCCGTAGTTATGGATTTCGGCTGGTGCGATGATTTCTTTTGCGTTAGCTGTAGTTACTCATAGAGAGTCATAGTTACTCCCGCCGTTTACCCGCGCTTGGTTGAATCTCTTCACTTTGACATTCAGAGCACTGGGCAGAAATCACATTGTGTCAACATCACTTATGACCTTCACAATGCTTTGTTTTAATTAGACAGTCGGATTCCCCGTGTCCGTGCCAGTTCTGAGCTGGTCACTTAGTTAGGCCAGCCGACGTGAGTTGGGAACAGGCGACAGCGAGTGCCACCAGCCCCGAATGGAGGGCACCCCACCGGAGGCAGAGAAACCCCCCACACCCAACATTAGCCGTGCGCCATCCGCGGCGGCGGGCCCAACACCGGGACGCCAGTCCAGACGTCCTTCGGGCGTGAGAGCGTACGGGAGAGGCCACAAGGACCCCAAACGCCTCTCGGGAGAAGCGCGCCACGAAGGGCGGGGAATATTTTGCTAAATTAAAAAGATAAGAAAGACTGGTGAATGTCCTGCTTGATGAGATACATGTGAAAAAAAAATCATGCATATAAAGGTGGTAAGATTTATAGTGCTTCTATAAATTCATATGAACCTGCAACAACCATTCAGGCTTTTATTATTTCTTCTTTCTTTTCCAAATGCAGACATGTTACTGCTCTGTATCCAGTAAGCAATCTGACAGCAGACACACTCCTTGAGTTGACACACAAGGTTTTGGCATTCCTACATGACATAGGGTACAAAGTAGTATCATTAATATCTGACAACAACAGGGTAAAAAGAAACATGTTTGAGAAGATGTGTGGAGGTAGTCTTGCTTCCTCCATTTAAAATCCCTATGATTCAGGTGTGCCACTTTTCTTCCTTTTTTATTCAGTTCATCTATTTAAATGTATAAGGAATAATTGGTTGAGTCAGAAAAATCCCATACAGACTTTTGTAGTCCCTTCACCTTCTAACATTCAAATTCATAAGCAAGCAAGCCTTCAGCCATTAAAAGAATTGTATATAAAACAACGTAATAAGTATGTAAAGCTTGCTCCAGGTTTGTCGGAGAAGATCCTTTTCCCTACTAATTTGGAACGACAAAATGTTCAGTATGTTGTACGACTGTTTGATGAAAAAACTGTGGCTGCACTAAAAACTGTGAATAGTTCTGATGTGTCAGGTACTGTTGTTTTCTTGGAACATATAATATCTTGGAGGCATATTGTAAATGTTAAAACTCCATATAAAGGTATCCATTTACGTCAGCAGGAATGTAACCCGATTAGGAATGATTCATCTACTGATCCAAGCCTCAAGTTTCTTAGCAATTTTGGTCTTTGGCTTAAGTCCTGGGAAAAGTTAGAAATGCCTCAATAAGGTAGGGTTGGTAAATTGTCAAGGGAAACATTCTTTGCTCTCAGACACACAACATCAACAATGATAAAGTTGTGTGATTATCTACTAGAACACAATGACTTTCAGTATGTACTACTTGGAAAATTTCAAACAGACAGGTTGGAAGATAGATTTGGACTGTATAGGAGGATGAGTGGTACAAATTATAATGTTGCTGTTGCTCAGGTGATGAATCAGAAATTAAACTAAAAATCATGGATGTTCTCTCCATGGCTTCATCCAAGACAGGTCCCTTACCCCTCAATGATTTATGTAGCTCTAAAGGTGAACCAGACTCAAAATGTAGTTCTGTTGGCCACCTGGAAAAATTCAAGAGAGTTGAGGAATATGTGGAAGAGTAAACACTGTCAAAGGATGATGAAAGTGTGATGATTTTTATTGCTGGTTATGTTGCTCACAGTGTTAAAAAAAAGTTGAAATGTTCCGTATGTGTGAGTAGAGTCACTCTGGAGAAGAAACTTGAAGCTGAAATTCCTGACAGTTACCAGTATACAGTATAAAGATCCTTGATTGAGGTGGCCTGAAATGGCCAACAGATTTTACACTTTCTGTATGTACAGTATTTCAACCTACCAAGTATTCCAAGCTCTCATTGGTAAATTTAAGAAAGATTTTGTGCCCTGCAGCTGTCAAAGAAAAGTGCTAGTTCAGTTAGTCCTAAACTTTCTGTGGAGGGATTTTGATGCAAATGAATGTTGCCCCTGCAAAACATCAGTGCAGAACCTAATTTCAATGTGCATAATATGGCCTCTAACTAATATTCTGTTTAATAATTTCACAAAGACATATAACAATACAATAGTCAAAGAAAAAAATATGAAGATAAAACTCTAAACACTCCAAAACTGAAGGTATAGATAGACCTATAGTGTGTACTGTACATTCTGACCTGAGCCACAATCATGGTAGTTTTCTTACTTGTTGACTTATATCTGGGAGTCAGAGAATGGAGTACTCGGTACTAGCCTACTAGGTTAGGTATAATTTATTGTAGTACAGTATACTGTATTCTCATTTTAATTGTTTAAAACAGGAATCATTTAAAATCTGAGAACAGAATACATGTTTAGTTCCACTGAAGTGAAAACACTTGTGAATAGCAACAGAAACCTGACCATTTTGTGCTTGATAGTAGTTAAAAATAAAATATATGTTGTACTTCAGTGTGTATTTTTACCCGTTATTATTATTTCACATGGTGTTGAGACTGAATGTTCTGCCCAAGTACACATAATTAACTACATAAATAACATAATTGAAAAGTGATGCTAAGAAAAACCAATAAATAACCAAAAAGTAAGAGGCACTGATAAAATTACGGAAACAATGGTAAGGATCAAATTGCACCAGTCCACCCACGGCTGTGATGTAATCAATCCCACACCCAGGCCTTAAGATCAAGATGGCATTGGTTGAGCCCTACTCCATGTCCATGTTTCAGACACATATGTCAGTGTTGGCAGGATTATACTATTTCTCGGTCCCCTTTTCACTTCCATACTCGCACTTCTACCCTACATAGTCCTCCCCAGTGATATTATGACCTGCCTGACCCTCACTGCTCTCTCCCTGATTTCTCCTTCCATGTTTACACAGAACTGTTCCCAGTTACTTGAATTCCCTCTCCTCCATCCTCTCACCTCCTAATGTTATCTCGCATTCAGTCCCAGTTCTGGCTATACTTACAACTCTCTCTCTCTTTCTCTCTCACACACACATGTAAACAAAGAAACATTTGCAATGAAATGAAATGAAAATAATGCCCTTGAAAACGAATAAAGTGTAATAAAAGTGAAATAGTAGTCTTAAAAATCCTGTAGATTAAAGTGAAGTATAAAGGTGTGCAATATAGTAGATGAAAATTGAAAATGACTCGAATGTGTAAATGCAGTGTTGCCATGGTGTTGTAGCCACCACTAGCCACCTCTAGCCCAAGTGTGAAGGGTAGAAGCAGTGTTACCAATGTTTTGTAGCCCAGTTTTGTAGCCCCAAGGTGAGTTGTGATTGGCTAAAATGGGGGTGTTGG
This sequence comes from Petrolisthes manimaculis, assembly GCA_034508575.1. Taxonomy (NCBI): domain Eukaryota; kingdom Metazoa; phylum Arthropoda; class Malacostraca; order Decapoda; family Porcellanidae; genus Petrolisthes; species Petrolisthes manimaculis. Next base: position 16,224 of record JAWZYT010006320.1, on the reverse strand, counting down.
CGATTTTTGTCGACTATATATAAGGTCGTAAGCCGCCGGGGTGGTTGGTGGGGTGGGGGAGGGTAAAACAAGGGCTTGGGGGGGCCATTTTTTGGATTTAGAGGCGAAATAAAAAAAATTTTGGGCTTCTTCTCGACAGCCTAACCAAACCAAGCCTTATTTAACCTAACCTCTTCCTATTATAATTAGTAGTAGTAATATTAGTAGTAGTAGTAATATTACCTAACCTAACCTAGACCACAGCAGACTACCAGGACCTAACCGGGACAGACTACCGGGACCTAACCGGGGCAGACTACCGGGACCTAACCTAACATAACAGGACCGGGACAGACTACCGAGACCTAACCGGGGCAGACTACCGGGACCTAACCTAACATAACAGTACCGGGACAGACTACCGGGACCTAACCGGGGCAGACTACCGGGACCTAACCTAACATAACAGGACCGGGACAGACTACCGGGACCTAACCGGGGCAGACTACCGGGACCTAACCTAACATAACAGGACCGGGACAGACTACCGGGACCTAACCGGGGCAGACTACCGGGACCTAACCTAACATAACAGGACCGGGACAGACTACCGGGACCTAACCGGGGCAGACTACCGGGACCTAACCTAACATAACACAACCGGGACAGACTACCGGGACCTAACCGGGGCAGACTACCGGGACCTAACCTAACATAACAGGACCGGGACAGACTACCGGGACCTAACCGGGGCAGACTACCGGGACCTAACCTAACATAACAGGACCGGGACAGACTACCGGGACCTAACCGGGGCAGACTACCGGGACCTAACCTAACATAACAGGACCGGGACAGACTACCGGGACCTAACCGGGGCAGACTACCGGGACCTAACCTAACATAACAGGACCGGGACAGACTACCGGGACCTAACCGGGGCAGACTACCGGGACCTAACCTAACATAACAGGACCGGGACAGACTACCGGGACCTAACCGGGGCACACTACCGGGACCTAACCTAACATAGCCTAACCGGGGCAGACTACCGGGACCTAACCTAACATAGCCTAACCGGGGCAGACTACCGGGACCTAACCTAACATAGCCTAACCGGGGCAGACTACTAGGACCTAACCTAACCTAACCTAACCTAACCTAACCTAACCTAACCTAACCTAACCTACCGAGACCTAACCGGGGCAGACTACCGGGACCTAACCTAACATAACAGAACCGGGACAGACTACCGGGACCTAACCGGGGCAGACTACCGGGACCTAACCTAACATAACAGAACCGGGACAGACTACCGGGACCTAACCGGGGCAGACTACCGGGACCTAACCTAACATAACAGGACCGGGACAGACTACCGGGACCTAACCGGGGCAGACTACCGGGACCTAACCTAACATAACAGAACCGGGACAGACTACCGGGACCTAACCGGGGCAAACTACCGGGACCTAACCTAACATAGCCTAACCGGGGCAGACTACCGGGACCTAACCTAACATAGCCTAACCGGGGCATACTACCGGGACCTAACCTAACCTAACCTAACCTAACCTAACCTAACCTAACCTACCGAGACCTAACCGGGGCAGACTACCGGGACCTAACCTAACATAACAGGACCGGGACAGACTACCGGGACCTAACCGGGGCAGACTACCGGGACCTAACCTAACATAACAGGACCGGGACAGACTACCGGGACCTAACCGGGGCAGACTACCGGGACCTAACCTAACATAACAGGACCGGGACAGACTACCGGGACCTAACCTAACATAACAGAACCGGGACAGACTACCGGGACCTAACCGGGGCAGACTACCGGGACCTAACCTAACATAACAGAACCGGGACAGACTACCGGGACCTAACCGGGGCAGACTACCGGGACGTAACCTAACATAACAGAACCGGGACAGACTACCGGGACCTAACCGGGGCAGACTACCGGGACCTAACCTAACATAACAGAACCGGGACAGACTACCGGGACCTAACCGGGGCAAACTACCGGGACCTAACCTAACATAGCCTAACCGGGGCAGACTACCGGGACCTAACCTAACATAGCCTAACCGGGGCATACTACCGGGACCTAACCGGGGCATACTAACCTAACCTAACCTAACCTAACCTAACCTAACCTAACCTAACCTAACCTAACCTAACCTAACCTAACCTAACCTACCGAGACCTAACCGGGGCAAACTACCGGGACCTAACCTAACATAGCCTAACCGGGGCAGACTACCGGGACCTAACCGGGGCAGACTACCGGGACCTAACCTAACATAACAGAACCGGGACAGACTACCGGGACCTAACCGGGGCAGACTACCGGGACCTAACCTAACATAACAGAACCGGGACAGACTACCGGGACCTAACCTAACATAGCCTAACCGGGGCATACTAACCTAACCTAACCTAACCTAACCTAACCTAACCTAACCTAACCTAACCTAACCTAACCTACCGAGACCTAACCGGGGCAAACTACCGGGACCTAACCTAACATAGCCTAACCGGGGCAGACTACCGGGACCTAACCGGGGCAGACTACCGGGACCTAACCTAACATAACAGAACCGGGACAGACTACCGGGACCTAACCGGGGCAGACTACCGGAACCTAACCTAACATAACAGAACCGGGACAGACTACCGGGACCTAACCGGGGCAGACTACCGGGACCTAACCTAACATAACAGAACCGGGACAGACTACCGGGACCTAACCGGGGCAGACTACCGGGACCTAACCTAACATAACAGAACCGGGACAGACTACCGGGACCTAACCGGGGCAAACTACCGGGACCTAACCTAACATAGCCTAACCGGGGCAGACTACCGGGACCTAACCTAACATAGCCTAACCGGGGCATACTACCGGGACCTAACCGGGGCAGACTACCGGGACCTAACCTAACATAGCCTAACCGGGGCATACTAACCTAACCTAACCTAACCTAACCTAACCTAACCTAACCTAACCTAACCTAACCTAACCTACCGAGACCTAACCGGGGCAAACTACCGGGACCTAACCTAACATAGCCTAACCGGGGCAGACTACCGGGACCTAACCGGGGCAGACTACCGGGACCTAACCTAACATAACAGAACCGGGACAGACTACCGGGACCTAACCGGGGCAGACTACCGGGACCTAACCTAACATAACAGAACCGGGACAGACTACCGGGACCTAACCGGGGCAGACTACCGGGACCTAACCTAACATAGCCTAACCGTGGTATACTACCGGGACCTAACCTAACCTAACCTAACCCTTAACCTAACCTAACCCAACCCAACCTAACCTAACCTAACCTAACCTAACCTAACCCTTAACCTAACCTAACCTAACCTAACCTAACCTAACCCAACCTAACCTAACCTAACCTAACCTAACCTAACCCTTAACCTAACCTAACCCTTAACCTAACCTAACCCAACCCAACCTAACCTAACCTAACCTAACCTAACCTAACCTAACCTAACCCTTAACCTAACCTAACCTAACCCCTAACCTGCTGCCCCGCTGCCCCGCCCCACTGCCCTGCCCCACTGCCCCGCCGCCACCCGGCTGTCACCCCGCTGCCCCGCTGCCCTGCCGCCCCGCTGCCCCGCCACCCCGCTGCCCCGCCACCCTGCCCCACTGCCCCGCTGCCCCGACGCCCCGCTGCCCGGCTGTCCAGCCCCGCCGCCCCACTGCCCCGCCCCGCTGCCCCGCCGCCCCGCCCCGCAACTGCCCCACTGCCCCGCCCCGCTGCCCCGCCGCCCCGCTGCCCCGACGCCCCGCTGCCCTGACGCCCCGCTGCCCCGCCGCCCCGCCCCGCAACTGCCCCACTGCCCCGCCCCGACGCCCCGCTGCCCCGCCACCCCGCCCCGCTGCCCCGACGCCCTGCTGCCCCGCTGTCAAGGCCCGCCGCCCCGCTGCCCCGCCCCGCTGCCCCGCATCCCGCTGCCCCGCCGCCCCGCTGCCCCGCCCCGCTGCCCCGATGCCCTGCCGCCCCGCTGCCACGCCGCCCCGCTGCCCCGCCCCGCAACTGCCCTGCCGCCCCGCTGCCCCTAACCTAACCTAACCTAACCTAACCCAACCTAACCTAACCTAACCTAACCTAACCCTTAACCTAACCTAACCTAACCCTTAACCTAACCTAACCTAACCTAACCTAACCTAACCTAACCTAACCTAACCCTTAACCTAACCTAACCCAACCTAACCTAACCTAACCTAACCTAACCCTTAACCTAACCTAACCTAACCCCTAACCTGCTGCCCCGCTGCCCCGCCGCCCCGCCCCGCTGCCCCGCCCCACTGCCCTGCCCCACTGCCCCGCCGCCGCCCGGCTGTCACCCCCGCTGCCCCGCCGCCCCGCTGCCCTGCCGCCCTGCTGCCCCGCCACCCCCGCTGCCCCGCCACCCTGCCCCACTGCCCCGCTGCCCCGACGCCCCGCTGCCCCGCTGTCCAGCCCCGCCGCCCCACTGCCACGCCCCGCTGCCCCGACGCCCCGCTGCCCCGCCGCCCCGCCCCGCAACTGCCCCACTGCCCCGCCCCGCTGCCCCGCCGCCCCGCTGCCCCGCTGCCCCGACGCCCCGCTGCCCCGCCGCCCCGCCCCGCAACTGCCCCACTGCCCCGCCCCGCTGCCCCGCCACCCCGCCCCTCTGCCCTGACGCCCTGCTGCCCCGCTGTCAAGCCCCGCCGCCCCGCTGCCCCGCCCCGCTGCCCCGCATCCCGCTGCCCCGCCGCCCTGCTGCCCCGCCGCCCCGCTACCCCGCCTCGCAACTGCCCCGCATCCCCGCCCCGCCCCGCTGCCCCGCCCCGCTGCCCCGATGCCCTGCCGCCCCGCTGCCACGCCGCCCCGCTGCCCCGCCCCGCAACTGCCCTGCCGCCCCGCTGCCCCTAACCTAACCTAACCTAACCTAACCTAACCCAACCTAACCTAACCTAACCTAACCTAACCCAACCTAACCTAACCCTTAACCTAACCTAACCTAACCCTTAACCTAACCTAACCTAACCTAACCTAACCCTTAACCTAACCTAACCCAACCTAACCTAACCTAACCTAACCTAACCTAACCCTTAACCTAACCTAACCTAACCTAACCTAACCTAACCCTTAACCTAACCTAACCCAACCTAACCTAACCTAACCTAACCTAACCCTTAACCTAACCTAACCTAACCCCTAACCTGCTGCCCCGCTGCCCCGCCGCCCCGCCTCGCTGCCCCGCCCCACTTCCCTGCCCCACTGCCCCGCCGCCGCCCGGCTGTCACCCCGCTGCCCCGCCGCCCCGCTGCCCTGCCGCCCCGCCACCCCGCTGCCCCGCCACCCTGCCCCACTGCCCCGACGCCCCGCTGCCCCGCTGTCCAGCCCCGCCGCCCCACTGCCCCGCCCCGCTGCCCCGACGCCCCGCTGCCCCGCCGCCCCGCCCTGCAACTGCCCCACTGCCCCGCCGCCCCGCTGCCCCGACACCCCGCTGCCCCGCCCCGCTGCCCCGACGCCCCGCTGCCCCGCCACCCCGCCCCGCAACTGCCCCACTGCCCCGCCCCGCTGCCCTGCCCCGCTGCCCCGACGCCCCGCTGCCCCGCCACCCCGCCCCGCTGCTCCGACGCCCTGCTGCCCCGCTGTCAAGCCCCGCCGCCCCACTGACCCGCCCCGCTGCCCCGCAACCCGCTGCCCCGCCGCCCCGCTACCCCGCCTCGCAACTGCCCCGCCTCCCCGCCCCGCCCCGCTGCCCCGCCCCGCTGCCCCGATGCCCTGCCGCCCCGCTGCCACGCCGCCCCGCTGCCCCGCCCCGCAACTGCCCTGCCGCCCCGCCCCACTGCCCTGCCGCCACGCCGCCCTGCCGCCCCGCTGCCCCTAACCTAACCTAACCTAACCTAACCTAACCTAACCTAACCTTACCTAACCCTTAACCTAACCTAACCTAACCTAACCTAACCTAACCTAACCTGCTGCCCCACCGCCCCGCAACCCTGCCGCTCCGCCCCTCTGCCCCGCCCCACTGCCCTGCCCCGCTGCCCCACCGCCGCCCGGCTGTCGCACCGCTGCCCCGCCACCCCGCTGCCCTGCCGCCCCGCTGTCCTGCTGCCCCGCCACCCCGCCCCGCTGAACCGCCCCGCTGCCCCGCCACCCCGCTGTCAAGCCCCGCCGCCCCACTGCCCCGCATCCCGCTGCCCCGCCGCCCCGTTACCCCGCCCCGCA
>JAWZYT010006320.1:0-5000 GCA_034508575.1 Petrolisthes manimaculis | reverse complement strand
GACAGACTACCGGGACCTAACCGGGGCAGACTACCGGGACCTAACCTAACATAACAGAACCGGGACAGACTACCGGGACCTAACCGGGGCAGACTACCGGGACCTAACCTAACATAACAGAACCGGGACAGACTACCGGGACCTAACCTAACATAGCCTAACCGGGGCATACTAACCTAACCTAACCTAACCTAACCTAACCTAACCTAACCTAACCTACCGAGACCTAACCGGGGCAAACTACCGGGACCTAACCTAACATAGCCTAACCGGGGCAGACTACCGGGACCTAACCGGGGCAGACTACCGGGACCTAACCTAACATAACAGAACCGGGACAGACTACCGGGACCTAACCGGGGCAGACTACCGGGACCTAACCTAACATAACAGAACCGGGACAGACTACCGGGACCTAACCGGGGCAAACTACCGGGACCTAACCTAACATAGCCTAACCGGGGCAGACTACCGGGACCTAACCTAACATAGCCTAACCGGGGCATACTACCGGGACCTAACCGGGGCAGACTACCGGGACCTAACCTAACATAGCCTAACCGGGGCATACTAACCTAACCTAACCTAACCTAACCTAACCTAACCTAACCTAACCTAACCTAACCTAACCTAACCTAACCTACCGAGACCTAACCGGGGCAAACTACCGGGACCTAACCTAACATAGCCTAACCGGGGCAGACTACCGGGACCTAACCGGGGCAGACTACCGGGACCTAACCTAACATAACAGAACCGGGACAGACTACCGGGACCTAACCGGGGCAGACTACCGGGACCTAACCTAACATAACAGAACCGGGACAGACTACCGGGACCTAACCGGGGCAGACTACCGGGACCTAACCTAACATAGCCTAACCGGGGCATACTACCGGGACCTAACCGGGGCAGACTACCGGGACCTAACCTAACATAGCCTAACCGGGGCATACTAACCTAACCTAACCTAACCTAACCTAACCTAACCTAACCTAACCTAACCTAACCTAACCTACCGAGACCTAACCGGGGCAAACTACCGGGACCTAACCTAACATAGCCTAACCGGGGCAGACTACCGGGACCTAACCGGGGCAGACTACCGGGACCTAACCTAACATAACAGAACCGGGACAGACTACCGGGACCTAACCGGGGCAGACTACCGGGACCTAACCGGGGCAGACTACCGGGACCTAACCTAACATAACAGAACCGGGACAGACTACCGGGACCTAACCGGGGCAAACTACCGGGACCTAACCTAACATAGCCTAACCGGGGCAGACTACCGGGACCTAACCTAACATAGCCTAACCGGGGCATACTACCGGGACCTAACCGGGGCAGACTACCGGGACCTAACCTAACATAGCCTAACCGGGGCATACTAACCTAACCTAACCTAACCTAACCTAACCTAACCTAACCTAACCTAACCTAACCTACCGAGACCTAACCGGGGCAAACTACCGGGACCTAACCTAACATAGCCTAACCGGGGCAGACTACCGGGACCTAACCGGGGCAGACTACCGGGACCTAACCTAACATAACAGAACCGGGACAGACTACCGGGACCTAACCGGGGCAGACTACCGGGACCTAACCTAACATAACAGAACCGGGACAGACTACCGGGACCTAACCGGGGCAGACTACCGGGACCTAACCTAACATAGCCTAACCGTGGTATACTACCGGGACCTAACCTAACCTAACCTAACCTAACCTAACCCAACCCAACCTAACCTAACCTAACCTAACCTAACCTAACCTAACCCTTAACCTAACCTAACCTAACCTAACCTAACCTAACCCAACCAACCTAACCTAACCTAACCTAACCTAACCCTTAACCTAACCTAACCTAACCCAACCTAACCTAACCTAACCTAACCTAACCTAACCCTTAACCTAACCTAACCCAACCCAACCTAACCTAACCTAACCTAACCTAACCTAACCTAACCCTTAACCTAACCTAACCTAACCTAACCTAACCTAACCTAACCCCTAACCTGCTGCCCCGCCGCCCCGCCCCGCTGCCCCGCCCCACTGCCCTGCCCCACTGCCCCGCCGCCGCCCGGCTGTCACCCCGCTGCCCTGCCGCCCCGCTGCCCCGCCACCCTCGCTGCCCCGCCACCCTGCCCCACTGCCCCGCTGCCCCGACGCCCCGCTGCCCCGCTGTCCAGCCCCGCCGCCCCACTGCCCCGCCCCGCTGCCCCGACGCCCCGCCCCGCAAATGCCCCGCTGCCCCGCCCCGCTGCCCCGACGCCCCGCCACCCCGCCCCGCTGCCCCGACGCCCTGCTGCCCCGCTGTCAAGCCCCGCCGCCCCGCTGCCCCGCATCCCGCTGCCCCGCCGCCCTGCTACCCCGCCGCCCCGCTACCCCGCCTCGCAACTGCCCCGCCTTCCCGCCCCGCCCCGCTGCCCCGATGCCCTGCCGCCCTGCTGCCACGCCGCCCCGCTGCCCCGCCCCGCAACTGCCCTGCCGCCCCGCCCCACTGCCCTGCCGCCACGCCGCCCTGCCGCCCCACTGCCCCTAACCTAACCTAACCTAACCTAACCCTTAACCTAACCTAACCTAACCTAACCCAACCTAACCTAACCTAACCTAACCCTTAACCTAACCTAACCTAACCTAACCCTTAACCTAACCTAACCTAACCTAACCTAACCCTTAACCTAACCTAACCTAACCCAACCTAACCTAACCCAACCTAACCTAACCTAACCTAACCTAACCCTTAACCTAACCTAACCTAACCTAACCCTTAACCTAACCTAACCTAACCTAACCTAACCTAACCCTTAACCCAACCTAACCTAACCTAACCTAACCTAACCTAACCCAACCTAACCTAACCTAACCCTTAACCTAACCTAACCTAACCTAACCTGCTGCCCCGCCGCCCCGCCCCGCTGCCCCGCCCCACTGCCCTGCCCCACTGCCCCGCCGCCGCCCGGCTGTCACCCCGCTGCCGCGCCGCCCCGCTGCCCTCCCGCCCCGCTGCCCCGCCACCCCGCTGCCCCGCCACCCTGCCCCACTGCCCCGCTGCCCCGACGCCCCGCTGCCCCGCTGTCCAGCCCCGCCGCCCCACTGCCCCGCCCCGCTGCCCCGCCGCCCCGCCCCGCAACTGCCCCACTGCCCCGCCCCGCTGCCCTGCCCCGCTGCCCCGCCGCCCCGCTGCCCCGACGCCCCGCTGCCCCGCCCCGCTGCCCCGACGCCCCGCTGCCCTGCCACCGCCCCACTGCCCCGCCCCGCTGCCCCGCCCCGCTGCCCCGCTGCCCCGACGCCCCGCTGCCCCGCCACCCCGCCCCGCCCGCTGCCCCGATGCCCTGCTGCCCCGCTGTCAAGCCCCGCCGCCCCACTGCCACGCCCCGCTGCCCCGCCGCCCTGTTGCCCCGCCGCCCCACTACCCCGCCTCGCAACTGCCCCGCCTCCCCGCCCCGCCCCGCTGCCCCGCCGCCCCGCTGCCCCGCCCCGCTGCCCCGATGCCCTGCCGCCCCGCCACGCCGCCCCGCTGCCCCGCCCCGCAACTGCCCTGCCGCCCCGCCCCACTGCCCTGCCACCACGCCGCCCTGCCGCCCCGCTGCCCCTAACCTAACCTAACCTAACCTAACCTAACCTAACCTAACCTAACCTAACCCAACCTAACCTAACCTAACCTAACTAACCTAACCTAACCCTTAACCTAACCTAACCTAACCCTTAACCTAACCTAACCTAACCCTTAACCTAACCTAACCTAACCTAACCTAACCCAACCTAACCTAACCTAACCCTTAACCTAACCTAACCTAACCTAACCTAACCTAACCCTTAACCTAACCTAACCTAACCTAACCCTTAACCTAACCTAACCTAACCTAACCTAACCCTTAACCTAACCTAACCTAACCTGCTGCCCCACCGCCCCGCAACCCCGCCGCCCCGCCCCTCTGCCCCGCCCCACTGCCCTGCCCGCAATTGCCCCACTGCCCCGCCGCCCCGCCCCGTTGCCCCGACGCCCCCGCCGCCCCACTGCCCCACTGCCCCGCCGCCCTGCTGCCCCGCCGCCCCGCTGCCGCCGCTGCCCGCCCCGCAACTGACCCACCGCCACGCCCCGCTGCCCCGCCGCCCCGCCCCGCTGCTCCGCCGCCCTGCTGCCCACTGTCACCTTGCTGTCCCGCAGCCACCCCGCCGCCCCGCTGCCCCGACGCCCCGCAGTCCAGCCCTGCCGCCCCACTGCCCCGCCCCGCTGCCCCGCCGCCCTGCTGCCCCACCACCCTGCTGCCCCGCCCCGTTGCCGCCCCGCTGCCCCGCCGCCCGCTGCCCTGCCGCCCTGCCGCCCCACTACCCCGCCGCCCCGCTCCGCTGCCCCGACGCCCCGCTGCCCGCCCCGCTGCCCCGACGCCCCGCTGCCCCGCCACCGCCCCGCTGCCCCGCCACCCCGCCCCGCTGCCCCGATGCCCTGCTGCCCCGCTGTCAAGCCCCGCCGCCCCACTGCCCCGCCCCGCTGCCCCGCCGCCCTGTTGCCCCGCCGCCCCGCTACCCCGCCTCGCAACTGCCCCGCCTCCCCGCCCCGCCCCGCTGCCCCGCTGCCCCGCCCCGATGCCCCGATGCCCTGCCGCCCCGCTGCCACGCCGCCCCGCTGCCCCGCCCCGCAACTGCCCTGCCACCCCGCCCCACTGCCCTGCCACCACGCCGCCCTGCCGCCCCGCTGCCCCTAACCTAACCTAACCTAACCCTTAACCTAACCTAACCTAACCTAACCTAATCTAACCCTTAACCTAACCTAACCTAACCTAACCTAACCTAACCTAACCTGCTGCCCACCGCCCCGCAACCCCGCCGCCCCGCCCCTCTGCCCCGCCCCACTGCCCTGCCCCGCAATTGCCCCACTGCCCCGCCGCCCCGCCCCGTTGCCCCGACGCCCCGCGCCCCGCTGCCCCCGCCGCCCCACTACCCCGCCGCCCTGCCGCCCCACTACCCCGCCGCCCCCGCTCCGCTGC
>JAWZYT010006319.1:25000-27980 GCA_034508575.1 Petrolisthes manimaculis | reverse complement strand
GTGAAGGTCTGTAAAGGAAGGTAGTGAAGGTCTGTAAAGGAAGGTAGTGAGGTCTGTAAAGGTATAATAGTGAAGGTCTGTAAAGTGTTCCCTGCACTAAGGAATGTCCAACCTGGGAAAGAGTGAATTGCATTTTTATTATTATGATATTTAAATGTTTGTACTGTACGTGGACAACTGAGAGGAGAAGTTCAATTATTAATATATATATATATACAGTACCTAAATCTCTATTAATGTGTTTGAGTCTTCAGCCTGTCCCCCTATTCCCACACACCCCAACATTCCCCCCAAGCCTGTGTCCCCTACTCCCGCGCCCTCCTTAAGGTACCCTGTCTGTCTGTCTTGGGGAGGGGGGGGGAGGGGGGGGATAGTAAATAGCATCAATAGTTGTGGTGAACCATTAGCAACTCTCTAATCACTGATCGTAATCTACATGTCCTTCCTCGTCATCACCATCAATGCTACCAACCCTAACCCTCCACCTTCCATTAACAGTTTCATCAATATTGCTTTCACATCATCATTATCCCAGTCACTATCTTCATCACCATCACCTCTCTGCTCTCTTCTTCTCTCTCTCTCTCTCTCTCTCTCTCTCTCTCTCTCTCTCTCTCTCTTTCTTTCTCCTCTCTCTCTCTCTCTCTCTCTCTCTCTCTCTCTCTCTTTCTCTTTCTTCTCTCTTTCTCTCTCTCTTTCTCTCTCTTCTATGTGTGTGTGTGTGTGTGTGTGTGTGCTGGGGGGTGGGGGTGCGGGGTAGAGTCCATGAGGGTCACCAGTGGGTCACGCCGGGGGGTCATTAAGAGAGGTCACACTGGTTGGGGGGGGGAGGGAGGAAGGTGGGGGGGGGGAGGGTGGTCATGTAGAGAGGTCAAACATTTTACCATTAATTTTACCATTAATTAATAAACTGACCAACACTCATTCTCTCTTTCTCTCTCTCTCGCTCACTCTTTCTTTCTCTCTCTCACTCTCTCTCTCTCTCTCTCTCCGACACTACATAGGCTCATCAAGCCCGTTACCGTGGCCCAGGTCAACACACACACACACACACACACACACACGTCACGACTTCCAAAACCCGATTATATGAAAGAGTAAATATTCTCAACCTCTCACCTGATAGCATTCGACAGCATGATTGATTAATGGATTGATTGAATGATATCAGGCACCACAACAGTGAGGTCAAAAGCCGCCCGAGGAAGAGAAGGGGTGACTGAGAGGTGGTACAGTAAACACAAAGATAATAAATACATGGAAATGAGGAACGACAAGAAGGTAGAAGTGAGAAGTGAAAAAAGCCTGGGCCATATTTTAGTCAACATTTACGACAGGTAGGGATTTTTTTTACTTTTTCATAGGGAGGTATTCTCGGCTCCGTAAAACACAAGGACTGCTTATAACTGCATGAAGAGAAGATGTGGTTGTGGTGGTGGTGGTGGTGGTAGTAGTGGTAGTGTTGGTGGTGGTAGTGGTAGTAGTAGTAGTGGTAGTGGTGGTGGTAGTGGTAGTGGTGGTGTTGGTGGTGGTGGTAGTTGTGGTGGTAGTTGTGGTGGTAGTAGTGGTGGTGGTAGTGGTGGTAGTAGTGGTAGTAGTGGTAGTGGTAGTGGTGGTAGTGGTAGTAGTGGTAGTGGTGGTACAGTGACTGGCGTGTTGGGTGATATATTGCGTTGTGTTTATACCGGTACTACATAATTTATATCTTGGAGTCTAACTTCGTGTGTGTGTGTGTGTGTGTGTGTATGTGAATGCTTGCTTGCGTGTGTGGTGCTTGTATACGTGTGTGTGTGTGTGTGAGAGAGAGTGTGTATGTGAATGCTTGCTTGCGTGTGTGGGTGCTTGTATACGTGTGTGTGTGTGTATGTGTTTGTGTGTGTTTCTTTTTTTTTTTCTTTTTTTTTTTTTTGGTATACTTTGTAGGAATCAGAAACCCACCATCCACTTTACCAATCAATTATCTTATAAGAGAAACTATTTACCCTTAATTAAAAACTTCAAAACATCGTGATAAAATTATGTGGTACGATTTCATACGAACTATTGTCTGCAACCGTACACGCCAGGTGATCTTACAGGTGGACACGAGGCACAGATGGAAAAAATATATATAACAAAAAAATATATAAGAAAAAGGAAAAAAATATGAGAGAGAGAGAGATAGAGAGGGGGGGGATTGATAGAAGCTAGAGAGAAAAGGGGGGATTGATAGAAGTTAGAGAGAGAGAGAGAGAGAGAGAGAGAGAGAGAGAGAGAGAGAGAGAGAGAGAGAGAGAGAGAGAGAGAGAGGGGGGGGGGGGATTGATAGAAGTTAGAGAGAAAAGGGGGGATTGATAGAACTTAGAGAGAGAGAGAGAGAGAGAGAGAGAGAGAGAGAGAGAGAGAGAATATGAGCACAACTACAGTGGTAAAAGATATAAGAATAGGATAGAGCACCGGAATCCTCTCTCTCTCTTCATCCACCACCTCTCCCTGCGGCTAATTTATCGTCAGAAAAAACAGAGGGATAGAAGGGAGCAATACCACGATGCCACACCAGATTAGACGTATATATCCCAGCACACACACAACATGGCAGCAATATATCGCAAACATTACATATACCTATACACACACACACACTCTGTCTGTCTGTCTGTCTGTCTGTCTCTCTCTCTCTCTGACACTATAATATACAACCACATGCAAACAAGACGAGATGACAAACATGAATACACATACACTAACACACAATAAACATACACATATCCTAGTACACACCAATGCAACACTCATTCTTTAAAAAGCATCTGCAAACGAACGAGACAGAAAAACAGAATAGGATGCACAAAGATTACCAAACAAAAATCAGAATAGGATGCACAAAAATTATCAAACAAAAAACAGAATAGGATGCACAAAGATTACCATGCACAAATAATGCAACACTCACTCGTTCTTTAAAAATCATCTGCAAACGAACGAGACTGGAAAAACAACA
>JAWZYT010006319.1:0-20000 GCA_034508575.1 Petrolisthes manimaculis | reverse complement strand
AATAATAATAATAATAACAATAACAATAAAAATAATAATAATAATAATAATAATAATAATAATAATAATAATAATAATAATAATAATAATAATAATAATGAAATGAAATAAAAATGAAAACGATATAAAAATTATATATGAAAATAAAAATAACCATAATAATAAATTAATAATAATAAAAAAGAGAAGTGGAAGTGAAGGAACAAATAAAACCAACCCTTCCACCCCCTCCACCACCCACCCCCTATCAACGGAAGAGTACATGCATACATACATACAGACAGTCGTGGATTAAAGTACAGAATAAATTTGAAGAGACCTAAAAATCATACTGAATTTTTTTTTTTTTTTCACGCTATATGTTAACCGTTCATGGCTCGTCACGGATCCATGACTAGCCCATGACTTCGAGACAAGGATGAGTCGTTGGGAAACATATTTGGTCGCTGGGTGTACTGTTCCTTCCACGTGTATATTCATTCCCATCACACAAATCACAAAACTGGACACTATATCTTTCTTAAACACAACTGGTCAACTCTGAAACACTCTTCTCCCTTCATCCATGCATCTTCCTTCCCTCCTTACTGTATATACCACGCAATGTTCCTCCAAATGCAATGTATCTATAGGCACCTCAAACAAAATTGGACATGATTTTGGACCAAACCTAAACCTACTACCACCACCAACAACAACAATAACAACGACAACAACAACAGAAGCACACACAACAGCCATCGAATTATTTATGTCCACACCATCCAGTTAACCCTCCAGGAACAATAAATGAAGCAGCAACAACAATACATGCCTCCCCAACCAACCCACCAGTCAAATAAACTTCGATCACTGAATTAACCAAGCACCCAACCAACCAACCAACCAACCAATCAATCGACTAACTAACAATCCAACTCTAAGCTTACTCTCCTATCCTCTACTCACCCATATCTTTTTCTTTCTCAAACTACTACCCTGCCTCACCAACACACAACACAACACAACACAACACAACACAACACAGACACAACACAACACAACACAACACAACACACACTTCTCAACACAACACAACACAATACCCACAAACACAACACAATACCCACAAACACAACACAACCCAACACACACACACATAAACACATACCCTTCTCCACCACAATACCCCAGACTAGTCCCACATCCAGCTATATAGTCAGAGAGGAGGGGACCCCAAACACAATTGCGAGGAACTCAGAATCGACAATGTTCCCCTGCAGTACGTAAGGAGGTTCGCGCCAACAATTCCTCACAGGCGCAACAGAGACAAGAGGTTAGGGGCTCATTGTGGCTGTGTCGTCGTAAGTTACAGGGGAGCACAATGCAAGACAACAACAGTGTCTATATGTATGTATGAGGGCTTCTTCCAACTCTCCTCTCCCATCTCCTCTATTTACTCTTCCACCCTGTTCATTTACTCGTCCACCCATTCTCTCCCATGCACCTCACACCTACATTTACTCTTCCACACTCTCTCCCACCCCACCCCTCCATTTACTCTTCCACCCATTCTCTCCCACCTCACACCTACATTTACTCTTCCAAACCCTCTCCCACCCCACCCCTCCGTTTACTCTTCCACCCAGTTTCACATCCCATTTTACTCTTTCATCCCCTCTCACCCCCCTCACCCCAATTACTCCAAGTCACTTTGGTCTGTATTCCTTCTTATTTATTCAACTATTTCTCTGCAGCAGTAAATGTATGTAGTGTACTATAACCATCAACTACAAAGACTGCATGATGTGATAGAGTTGTTGAGTATGGGATGACAACAACAACAACAACAATAACAACAACAATAACATCACTATCGCCTGCTGCAACAAACATAATTTGTGATATTCAAAGCCAATGGATAATTTGCTATATAATAAATGAAAGAAAAGAAAAATATAAGGAAGGAACGAGCTACTGACAAATAAAACTTACACTTTCAGTAATGCTATCTCAGCCTTCATAATTAGATAAGGAATACAGACAGACAGACAGACACTGATGATGATTTCCTTTCTATCAACCTCAAAATCCAACCAGATCTATCCCGAGATCAATTATTAGCCTCCGTCACCTTGGAACCCCAAAGCCTGCCATTGTTTACAGGAGACAACCCCAGCCTGGCATTGTTTACAGGAGACAACCCCAGCCTGGCATTGTTTACAGGAACCCCAGCCTGGCATTGCTTACAGCAGACAACCCCAACCTGGCATTGTTTACAGCAGACAACCCCAACCTGGCATTGTTTACAGGGCGGCCATGACACCTGGGCACGTCAGCCTCCCTCACACCACCTTCACCATCCATCATCCCAGGCGTCTACTGGTCCAGGAGGGGGGGAGGGAGAGGGGGATGATAGGGGGGGTGAGAGAGGGGGATGAGGGATGAAGAGGCGAGTGAGAGAGGGGGATGAGAGGGGGATGAAGAGGCGAGTGAGAGCGGGTGAGGGAGGGGGATGAGAGGGGGATGAGAGGCGAGTGAGAGCGGGTGAGGGAGGGATGATGAGGGGGGGATGAAGAGGCGAGTGAGAGAGGGTGAGGGAGGGAGTGAGGGAGGGAGGGAGTGAGGGAGTGAGGGAGTGATGATAACAGCCTCAGGTATAGACTACTTTTGATGAAGGCTATAGATCCAGCCACATCAGGATTACTCTCAAACTATTTTAACCAATAAATCAAACACCAGGGTCAATAAAGAAACTCATAAAAAATATAAAAAATATATATCCAATAAATAAAGTAATATTATTTTAGAAGAAACAAAAAGGTCATTAAAAAAATATCCAATAAATATAGTTATGTAATTTTAGAAGAAACAAAAAGGTTATTAAAAAAACATAAAACATATCCAATAAATAAAGTAATGTAGTTTTAGAACAAACAAAAAGATCATTAAAAATTGTATATATCCAATAAATAAAGTAATGTAATTTTAGAACAAACAAAAAGATCATTAAAAATTGTATATATCCAATAAATAAAGTAATGTAATTTTAGAAGAAACAAAAAGGTCTTTAAAAAAATAAATAAAAATATCCAATAAATAAAGTAATGTAATTTTAGAAGAAACAAAATGGTCATTAAAAAATAGCAGTATATAAATATCCAATAAATAAAGTAATGTAATTTTAAAAGAAACAAGATGTATTATGATCAACAACAATAGTAAACAAAAAATAATATAATAACGAAGCATTAAGTGGCAATTACGGTACATTATATCATTATTATCAGCATCAATGACAATACCATCACAATAAACAACAACAACAACAACAACAACAACAACAAAATGACAAAAACAGAGAGTAAAAGAAAATAAATAATTAAAAAAACAGAATTTCTACATGCCAAGTAAACATGATAAATAATGAAAATAAAAAATAATGGGTAAGATTTTATTTATCTCGGTGAAAAAAATTACGTTACTCTATAAAATTATACAAGGTACCAAAATCCCGAGTTCAGTCTCCTTCCCTCTCCTATTATTATTATTATTATATGTATCTGGAAAAACTGAAAAAAAAATAAAAAAATTATCAGTTCCATTATTATTTTCCTCTATTTTCCTCGTTGTTGTTTTTTTTTTTTTTTTTTTTTTTTTTTTTTTTTTTTTTCAAAGGGAGCAGCGGTACACAAGCCATCACATCACACAGCTCAAGGTATACAAAGCCGCCGGCCACATAGCAACTCCAAAGTTAGTAGCTACAGCCATGGGATAACAGGACTACAGCCACCACTACTACTACTACTACTACTACCATCACCACCATCATCACTACCACCATCCATCCATCCATCGCTACACATTTCTACACCAGTAACACTATCTATCACCACCACTACCACCACTACTACCACTAACACTATCACACATTTTAACACCAATATCACAAACATCACAACACATCGTATCTGCACCACCACTACCACCATTACTACCACACATTTCAACACCAATATCACCAACACTATCACCACTATCACACATTTCAACACCACTATCACCAACTATCATCACAACACATCTTAGCTGCACCAATACTATCACCATGGAGACCACACATTCTCCTCCACCTGTATCACCACTACCACCAACACACATTCATCATCATTATCATCATCATCATCAGCCACACGTTGTATCATTATCACCACCATCATCATCATCATCAGCCACACGTTGCATCATTATCATCATCATTATCATCATCATTATCATCATCATTATCATTATCATCAACCACACATTCCAACCCCAACATTCCACACTATGACTACACAACAACACATACTAACAACTACTATATATAGCCTAGGCCCCCAGATGTTACAGTCGATTCTTTATAGTGGTAGGCAAGAGTGGTTATAGGTATATACTGTATCACACGAACAAAACTACTGCAATCAGATCTAAGGAAATATTGGACTAGAACTCCTTGTAACTCTTGTCCGGCTTTATCTCGGGGACGACACACAGACTTCCTTACATACCGAGTAACACCATGTAGCACAGAATTTGTCGTCATTTGGGAAACTCTGCCTGATTCCAACGACCGATGCAGCTCAAATTTCATCCGTATATATCCCCAAACAGTAATATTTATCTATAGAGTAGTAAATATCCTTAACCTGCTTCGTATACGCGGCAATAACACATCATTTGCGTATAAAGAAAAAAAAAATGCTATACACTAATGTATGTCAGGTGAAACAAAGACAAAACATTTCAAGTGGAGAAATTTGTTGTTCGAGGAATGGACAGCGTCATCGTAGGTCGTGCCAAAGCCAGCCAGCCAGCCAGCCAGCCAGCCAGCCAGAGAGGTGCCACAGCGAGAGACAACGTATAGTGACACAGCACCCGAACACAGAGAACCCTAATGCCCCATCAGAGGACAGCTAGGCACAGCAGAGTAGCACAGCGGCAGCACCACAGCGACACAGTGGCCGCCGGCTGGCCGACCCTCACAACCATTTGTCTTGTGAGGTTCATCTGGCCACACACACCATGATTAATGACCGCCCTATAAGAGGTATGGACGGCGCTCGCTGCATCCCGCTTCTCCGCCGCTCCTGCTGCTGCTGCTGCTGCTTCTCCTGCTGTTGTTGCTTCACCTGCTCTACCTCCCGTCTACCACCACTGCTTCTCTCCTCCAGTTTACCCTCCTGCTGCATACAAGGTCCGTCTAATGTCAGTACACCTCCTTCACCTTCATCCAACCCATGCATGTTCCCTGACCTGCTGCTGCTGCTGCTGCTGCTGCCATTACCTCTGCTGTCCTTCACTTTGCTTGCCACTCACTGCTACCGCCTCCACCTCCTCCCACCGTCTTCCTGCCACACCTGCTGTTGCTGTTGTCTGTGATGACTCCTGGCACTCCTTAGATTCCTCTCACTTCTCTTCCCATCATCTAACTCTCTACGTCCCATTGGTGCCACACCTTCATTATCTCTCTCTCTCTCTCTCTCTCTCTCTCTCTCTCTCTCTCTCTCATCTACTGTCTCCATTGACCCTCCTCCTCCAGCACTACTTGCCCCTCCATCATTTCTCCCTACCCCCCTCCCCCGTCAATGCTACTGTTCCTCCACCTCTCCCCTCACCACCACTCCTCCTCCCCCACCACCACTCCTCCTCCTCCTCTTGTCAGTCTTCCTTCTTTTCAGTGTCCCTCATTTACTACCCTCGACATGTTCTTCTCTTACTTGTCTTCTCTCCCTTTCCTCCACTCATTCATATTCTTCCTCCCACCCATCTTTTTTTCTCATTCTTTCTTCTATCCTTCCTTCACTCCTTATCATCCTTTTACTCTTTTCTCTATCCTCCGACCTTTCCTTCTATCCTCCCTTCACTTTTCTTACCCTTCTTTCCATCCTTCTCATTTTTCCTCCTCTCTCTTCCTTCCATTCCCCTAATTATTTCCCTTCTACTCCTCTTTCCATCCTCCTACTTTTCCTTCCATCCTTCTCATTTTTTCTCCCACTCTTCCTTCCATCCTTCTCATTTTTTCTTCTACCCTTCCTTCCATCCTTCTTTTTTCTTACTCCTACCTACCCTTCCTTCCATTCCTTATTATTTATTTTTATTCTCACCCTTCTTTCCATTTTTCTCATTACTCCTATTACCTTTCCTTATATCTTTACTCTTCATCTTAACTATTTCAACCATCTCTTCCTTCTATTCTATTCTTCCTCTTACCATTTCCCTTCCTCCTCCTCCTCTTCCTCCTCCTTCTCTTTCTCTTCCTCAGACTTTTCCTCCTCCTCTTCCTCTTCCTTCTCATCTTCCTCCTCCTTCTACCTTCTCCTTGCCCTGCTAATGATGGCATTCTGCAGGGCTCCCTTTTATTTTCCACACCAGGTAATGCCACTGCCACCACTACCCTCCTGCCACTCCCACACTGCCACCACTACCCTCCTGCCACTGCCACCACTACCCTCCTGCCACTGCCACCACTACCCTCCTGCCACTGCCACCACTACCCTCCTGCCACTGCCACCACTACCCTCCTGCCACTCCCACACTGCCACCACAACCACCAACACTACCACCACCAACAACAACAACAACAATATCTTCTCCATTATCACCACCACCACCAACAACACCACCAACACCACCCCATCCTCCTCCAACACCCCCATCCCCTACCACCACCACCACCACTACTACTACTACCCTTACATTACAACTACTGCCTCTCGCCGTCTCCTAATTCATTTTTTCTTACTGCTGTTATCAAAGGTCGTGCTGAGCCTCCCTGCTGCTCTAACTGTTGTCACTTCTGCTGCTGTCTGCTGGCTCATCTGGCTCTACATACCTGCCTGCCTGCCTGCCTGCCTGCCTGCTTACCCTACCTACCTACCTACCTATCTATCTAAGTGTACCTACCTACCTACCTCTGCCTGGCTACCAATGTCTACCTACCTATCTTCCTACCTACCTAACACAACCCACACGTCTACTGTTTCTCCCCTCCTACTGTGCATACCTACCTACCTACCTACCTAACCTACCTACCTACAAATCTTCAACTCCCCCCTCCCTTCTGCTGTCCACATCTACCTACTGCCTCTAACCACACGTCTACTGCTTACCCCCTCCAACATACCTACCTACCTACCTACTCATATCTACCTGCTACCGTTACCACTCCTTCAGTTACTGCTGCCTAAATTTTTCCAACTGCCCCCTTCTCTTCTCTGATTCACTGCTTGCTACACATACACACACACACACACACACACACACACACACACACTCATGTTGAAATCAATAGAAAACCATCTAATAATTATATATTTTAAAAGGGGAGCCTCGACCCCGATGACCTGATAACCTCAATAGTGAAATAAATAATAATAATAATAATAGAAAAAATATATATATAAAAAAATATATATATAAAATTATAAAAAAAAATTATATATATAAAATTATAAAAAAAAAATATATATATAATATTATAAAAAAAAAAAAAAAAAAAATGGTACATAAATTTACAAGTTAGTTTTTATAGAGTAGTGGAAGTTGAGGTTGTAAATCTGTTGTGGTGAAGGAATTGGAAGGTCTCTGATATTCCTCCAAACTAACCTGATCGTAATATTTGGCATAGGTTGGAGGAATCAAGGTGCTCCAATGTATGTACCCACCGTGCCCAAAGTATATTTAATACCCTTTAAGGGGTGGTGGGAGTAGGGGGACAGGCTTGGGGGGTGCAGGAATAGGGGGACAGGCTTGGGAGGGGGTGGGGTGGAGTGTGCGGGAATATGGGGACAAACTTACCTGTAGTAGTTGTCAGCAGGTATCAGGAACACACACACACACACACACACACACACACACACACACACACACACACACACATACACAGGGGCAGCCACACACACTCACCTGCAACGAAAGAAAATAATAAAGTAAATAAATAAGTATATAATCATCATGTGTGAATAGAATAATTGTAAAGAAGACGAGAGTGGAGTGAGTGAGGAGTGAGTGACACACATACATACAGTACAGAAATAATGACACACAAACATACAGTACAGAAATAATGACACACACACATACAGTACAGTGGGTGGGCAAAGTGTAGGTGTTGTGGCCTCATCACTTGTTTCACCGAGGCACGCCATGTTCCTATTTTTTATTTTTTTTTAGCTAGACTCGAGATTATTATTAGGTGTAGAAAACGTGCGTATTTTTTCTCGAGTCCATATGAGTACTATACGTGTCTCGGTGAAGCAGGTGAGGCGACAGGACTTATGCCCCAGACTGTACGTTATTAATTACACACACACACACACACATACATACATACACATAGAGTATAAAATGTACATAAAATTTACAAAATGTACATACTATCAAAATATAAGTAATACAAACATTAATATACAGGAAAACGATCTAACATATTCACCATTAGGTTATATATATACAGTATATATGTGTGTGTGTGTGTGTGTGTGTGTGTGTGTGTGTGTGTGTGTGTGTGTGTGTGTGTGTGTGTGTGTGTGTGTGTATGTGTATATGTGTGTGTATGTGTGTGTGTACGTGTGTGTGTGTGTGTATGTATGTGTATGTGTGTGTGTGTGACGGTACTTGATACACGTATAAGTGGTGTGTAGCCTCAGTATGTGTGTGTTGCTTCAATTGGTGTGTAGTGTGTGTAGTGTGTGTGAATAAGAATCGTTCATGTGTTGGTGTCCTCTGAGTGTCGGGCCTTTAAGAGTGCTAACATTGTCCCCCACCACTACTAAAAATATTACATCCTTAAGCGGAAAAGTGCTAAACGACTTCAAATGGCCGTAAAAGTGCTAATTATTCTTTTTAGTGTCCGCTCCCCCGCCCCCCTTCCACTCTCACTCACTCTCTCTCTCTCTCTCTCTCTCCTATCCCTTTATTACCTTTCTTACTTCCCCTATTTGTCTTCAGAATTTGCTTTCAGAACGTAAAGGATAAAAGGTAAAAAATACAGTAAATGTAAATAATTCCCTTGTGGTATGTAGTAGTGAGTGGAGTACCCCAGGGATCAGTGCAAAGACATAATTATTATCTATACAAGCCATACAAACGATATTGATGACAGATTCATTTGTATATATATCTTTAAAGTCAACAAGTACTCAAAAAAATCACTCAAGTATAATTTCCTCAACACAAGAATGGCAAAAAAATCAGCAGAGAAATGATCAAACTCTCTCGTCAAATGAAGTATTATGTTGGCGCCTAACTGTGTCGAATTTGGGCACAAGAAACCCCTTATCGCTGTCCGACTTTATTCATAACACATCAGCCATAAGTTAATCGTTTCTGCGAACAAACATGTAATTTTAACAACTTATATTATTAATATCACACATGTACTTTAGGTAGGGACTAGGGAAGCAAAACTTGAAGCACTTCTCTCTTCACCTGTCCCACCTAGAATGACACCAGCCTAGGTGAGGTGGTGGTAGGCCTATACTCTGGACTCTGGTGATGACGTGGCTCACGTCACTCTTAACGCAGCCAGAATTTCAAATATCTATCTCACAAATAAATTCGAACTAAACAATGCAGTAATTGACACATATAATATAGAAAATTAATTATAAAGTATAATCAGTCTTATCCTTTAAACAAGTTCGAAATAATATACAGTATATATTTTTGGAACACAAATGTTGCCAGACCCCTCAATACTTGTAAATGTTGCCAACATACAAGTTGGTAGCTATTCCTGGCATCTATATATTATATAAGCCGACAATTGAGTTTCAAAGGAGATAAATGTAGCCTAAAGTATAATGATGCACATGGCCATTCCCCACACCTACTCTCTTTGCTTACATCACCTCCATTTCACACTCTCCTCCCCCCCCCCAAAAAAAAAAAAAAAAAAACTAACACAGTCCATGCCCAACTGTCCACTCTCACCCTTCTTCCTTCTCGTCCTCCTCCTTCCCCTCCTCCCCTCTACTCTACTCTCCTTTCCCCCCTCCACCCACTGATAACACCTCTTACCCCCACTACCCCCATCCCCCTACCCACCCACTTATTGTTCCTACTATATAGTCTAACACCTTTCCCACTTGCTGACTTGCCCATCTATATACCTCCTTTCTACCCCCATTCCCCCCCACACACACACACACGCTCCCCCTTCCCCCTTCTAACCCACAACTTGTCCCCTCCACCCCCCACCATCTACCCCCCTCCACCCCCACCCCCACCTTCTACCCCCTTGTCCTGCCCCCCCCCCCCCATCCCCACCCTGGCCACACAATCATCATCAACACACACACAGCTCTGATCACGAGGTCCTTGGTAATTTGAAAACATGACTTGCACTTTGGTTTAGGGTGAAAAATGTCACTTGCATTCGTAAGACCGTTTCCTTTCTTCCTTCCTTCCTTCCTTCCTTCATTTGTTTCTTCCTTCCTTCCTGTATTTGTTTCTTTTTGGTCTTCTTATTTTGCTTCTTCCTTCCTTCCTTTGTTTATTTTTTCCTTCCTGTATTTGTTTCTTTTTGCTTCCTTCTTTTGTTTCTTCCTTCCTTCCCAACCTTCAATTCTTTCTTCCTTCCTTCCCCTCTGTATTTGTTTCTACCTTCCTTCCTTCCTTCATTCATTCCAGCTTTCCTTCATTCCACGTTCACTCTGTAATTCCTTTTTTTTTTTTACATTTTCTTGTGTCTCTTATCATCCTAATTATCATAGTGACTTTGTGTCCTTGTTTCATGTGTCACCTATAGTCCTACTACTCTCTTTTCCATCACTCACTCAATCACTCCTTCTTTCTCCACATCTTCCTCTCCTCCTTCCTTTTTCTCCTCATCCTCCTCTTTCTCCACATTCTCCTTCCCTTCATCCTCCTCATACTCCTCCTCCTCCTCCACATCCTCATCATCTCCCTCCTCCTCCTCCTTCCTCCTCCTCCTCCTCCTCCTCCTCCTATTTCTCCACCTCCTCATCTCCCTCCTCCTCCTCCTCCTACTCCTCCTCTTTCTCCACCTCCTCATCTCCTTCCTCCTCCATCACATTATAATATTTCCTCCTTCCCTCAGACTGTCTTTGGGGATGACGGATGCCGAAGTAGATTAGTTTTCCCAGCCTTCAATGTCAGGAATGTGGCCAAATTTCTCGTAAATAGGCTGGCTGGTTGGTCGGTTGTTTTGGTTGGTTGGTTGGTTGTTTTGGTTGGTTGGTTGGTTGTTTTGGTTGTTTGGTTGACTTGGCTAACGCTATATTATTATTACTATTATTTTTACTATTATTTTTATTATTATTATTATTATTATTGTTATGTTATAACAAGTGTAGGGTTTGCTTTAGCGATTTAATCATCTCATACAATTTACTGAGGCTTCAATGATGCTTGTACAAACTGAGATAAAATACCACATGAAGAAAGGAAGAAAATGAAGAAAGGAGGGATGGAGAGAGGGAGGAAGAAAGAAATGATTAACGGAGGGATGAATGAATGAATGAATGAAGGAAGGAAGGAAGGAAGGAAGGAAGGAAGGAAAAATGACCACTACCACTCCCACTCCCCCACCACCACCACCAACAACAACAACACCACCACCACTCCCTACCCCACCACCACCACCACCACCAACACCACCACCACCACCACCACTCCCTACCCCACCACCACCACTCCTCAACACCAGACCATAACCTCATGCTAATCAGGTCCCTCACAAGCCCACGGCCTTTACGGGACAACCTCTCACACTTTCTCTAGAGGGGATATGGGTCTGTCTGTCTGTGTGTGTGTGTGTGTGTGTGTGTGTGTGTGTGTGTGTGTGTGTGTGTGTGTGTGTGTGTGTGTGTGTGTGTGTGTGTGTGTGTGTGTGTGTGTGTGTGTGTTGACGTGTTTGTTTGCTTGTTTGTTGGTCTGTCTCTCTGTAGTCTGTGTGTGTGTTGTGTTGTGTTGTGTTGTGTTGTGTTGTGTTGTGTGTGTGTGTATTCGTTTACGTGTTTGTTTGTTTGTTTGTTTGCTTGTTTGTTGGTCTGTCTCTCTGTAGTCTGTGTTGTGTGTGTGTGTTTCTGTGTCGTGTGTGTGTTTCTGTGTATTCGTCTCTTTATTCGTCTGCCTATCGGTCTATCTCTCTGTCTATCTGTATGTCTATTTCTGTTTACCTCTTCGGTTGCCTGTTTATCAAATTTATCTACCAATCTTTTCATCTCCCTTTCTACTATATCTCTCTATATTTCTTGTTATCCTCTTATCCATCTATTATCTTTGACTCTCTCACATTCTACTTCTCTATATATATGTTTTAATATATTTATGCATGTTTATTTCCCTGGCCACCTATCTATCAGTCTATCTAACTATCTATCTTTCTATATATCTATTAATCTATCTAAATATCTATATATTTTTCTATTTATTTATCTATTTATCTATCAATCTAAGTATCTATATATTTTTCTATTTATTTATCTATCAATCTAAGTATCAATATATTTTTCTATTTATTTATCTATTTATCTATCAATCTAAGTATCTATATAGTTTTCTATTTATTTATCTATTTATCTATTTGTCTAACTACTGTATCTATCTATATATCAGTCTATCTAACTATCTGTCTATCTATTTATCTATCTATTTACAGTATCTGAAGACTCAATTTTTCGGGAATACTTGTTTATCTATCTGTCTATCTATCTATCTATCTATATCAGTACCTAACCAAATATCTCTCTCTCTCTCTCTCTCACACACACACACACACACACACACACACATACAAACTCAACCATGTGAATCGGTAGAAAGGAAGGACTACAGGTGCCCCTCCCCCACACACATGCCAACCCCCACCCCCACCACACCACCATCACTACAATAACTACCATCACTACTACCACCACCACCACCACAACCAATAACCACTTCCCTCTTTTGAACAACCACCCACAGAACAGAACAAAACAAATAAACAACAACAACACACACACAACACACACACACACACACAACACACCCACAACACACACACACACAAACAAAGTGGTCGTCATCTGCCACCACCACCATTCCCTTCCTTTTCCCTCTCCTCCTTCTGTACTGTATCATTGGACCTGGATTCCCTCACGTTGCGTATAACCTTTCCGGTAGCATCGTTTTTGTCGGCATCAGGGGAGCGAAGACGTGGGTTTACAAACGATACGTGAGCCTGTTATATTTAGTTTTATGTTTTTGTGTTTTGTTTTTATAATAATTGTTGGTGGTGTTGTTGGTGTTGGTGTCGTCCTTCTTCTTCTTCTTCTTTTTCTTCTTAAACTGTACGATATGTAAACTTTCACTGTGGTCAAACCCTTAATTAACTTAACTTGCATGGAGGTAAACGAGTCCTTTCAATATTGCCACGAAACGCCACCTGTATGGAAGGAGTTTGTTTCGTGGCATGGTCAGGAGGAATCAGAAGAAGCCTCCAATTCCCATACACGATCACAGAAGTATATAGTACAGGTCAAAGTCGGAGATGGAATACCTAAGATTGAACATTGCAAACTTAAAAAAAAAAAAAAAAAAAAAAAATAATAATAATAATAATAATAATAATAATAATGATAATAACAATAATAATAGTGAAGATGATTTTATGTATAATAATAATAATAATAATAATAATAATAATAATAATAATAATAATAATAATAATAATAATAATAATAATAATAATAATAATAATAATAATAATAATAATAATAATAATAATAATAATAATAATAATAATAATAATAATAATAATAATAATAATAATAAAATAAAAATAAAAGTAACATTTATGAGCAAGTAGATACTGTAGCTTCATTAGTAAAAAAAAAAAAAAAAAAAAAAAAAAAAAAAAAAAAAACTTTGAGTAACAATGAAAAAAAGATGGTTTAAGTAGAAAGAATATTGCAAAGTTAATGAATATAAAATTAATAATAATAATAATAATAATAGAAGATAGATTGAGGAGGACCAGTGAGGCAGAAAATATGAAAAAGAATAAGAAAGAGATGAAAGTAAAATAAGAGAGAAAGGAAATAAGAATGAAAATAAATAGACAGCAATGACAAAGTAAGTAGTAGTTAGTGAAGTGAGGGAGACACACACACACACACTGAGAGAGAGAGAGAGAGAGAGAGAGAGAGAGAGAGAGAGAGAGAGAGAGAGAGGGAATGGCAAAGATAAAAAGTAGCCACCTACAGTAAGCTTAAGGAACAAGAAACAAGTAAGTAAGTACCAGTAAGCAAGTAAGTAAACAAGCAAGTAAGTAAGCAAAGCAAGCAAGTAAACAAGAAAGCAAGAAAGTAAGCAAAGCAAGCAAGTAAGCAAGCAAAGCAAGCAAGTAAACAAAAAATCAAGTAAGTAAGCACGCAAGTAAGTAAGCAAGCAAGCAAGTAAGTAAGCAAAGCAAGAAACTAAGCAAGCAAGCAAGCAAGTAAGTAAGTAAGATGGGGGAGGGGGGAGGGAGGTAGTGGTGATGGATAGGGTCCTCACGGTCAGTCTGCAGGCGAGGTGGTAGTAGTGGTAGTAGTGGTGGTAGTAGTGGTAGTAGTGGTAGTGGTGGTGGGGACATGATCCCTCTTATTTCACCACAATGATACATTATTACAGACCTGGTGCGTGCCTCTGCTTCTCTCTCTCTCTCTCTCTCTCTCTCTCTCTCTCTCTCTCTCTCTCTCTCTCTCTTTATTTGTGTCCTTATCTGTTTCTCTGTATCTGTTTGTGTATATCCGATTCGTTGTCTGTCTGTCTGTCTGTCTGTTTGTCTCTCTCTCTCTCTCTCTCTCTCTCTCTCTCTCTCTCTCTCTCTCTCTCTCTCTCTCTCTCTCTCTCTCTCTCTCTCTCTCGTGTGTGTGTGTGTGTGTGAGGGACCAACTACAGCCACATACATTTCTAGCAGAGGTGTGTGTGTGTGTGTGTGAGGCAGACAGACAGGAGGGTGGATGAAACTTCTCCCCCTCATCTCTCTCTCTCTCTCTCTCTCTCTCTCTCTCTCTCTCTCTCTCTCTCTCTCTCTCCAGCTAATATAATAGGTTACTAAATAGAATGTTTACTATTATAGGCTCTTAATTTCCATGGACAGTACGAATATAACTTTCTCTCTTTCACTCTCTATTTCTCCTTTCTCCGTCTCTCTCTCTCTCTCTGAACTAGCTCACTTTCCGTTTCATTCCTTCCCCACCAGTCCTACCTCTTCGTTCTCCTCCTCCTCCTCTTCCCCTTGCTCCTCCTCCTCCTCCACTTCCTCCTTCCAGCTCCCCTTGCCCCTCCTCCTCCTCATCCTCTTCCTCTTCCTCCTTCCAGCTCCCCTTTCTCCTCCTCCTACTTCTATTCCTCCTTCCAGCTCCCCTTTCTCCTCCTCCTCCTTCTCCTCCTCCTTCCAGCTCTCCTTTCACCTCCTCCTCCTCCTCCTCCTCCTTTTCTTCCTTCCAGCTCCCCTTGCTCCTCCCACTGGCCATCAGACATCACCCCAGCGAGAAAAACAAAACTACAAAAACTCCCTCAGTCGCTCCCTCCCTGAAGCCAGCTGCCTGGATCCATACCGGTGTAGCTGAGTGGTGTGTTGTGGTGGTGTGTTGGTGTGTCCTGTACTGTGCTGACTATATACTGTACTCTACATGCCTTCCCCCTCGCACACACATACTCTACATTTTACTACAAGCAGCTACTCACCATTCAACACAATTTCCATCGTACGAGAACTTGAGAGAATATTAATCAGCAATGTATCCGAGTTATCCATATGTGTACTGAATGAAACTTATATTATGTCCACGAGTGTGCATTATACACATACTCTTGCATCTTATACGACCGCCCTTAGCCCAGATGACCCTGTAGGATGAGGGAGAAACGTGATGGGAAAGTGGGATAACAAACACGAAGGAAATAAAATGAAATGTTCGAACACTTGCAGCATAGACATCGATATTTATGAGATTCAGCTCTTCTCCAAACTGCAGTACCCTAAATTTTACCTTTAGAGCTCTATGAATTCTCCAAAACTATTCCGAGCAACAGATTCCCTATTAGAAATACTGAAGGGTTCTGTGGCCTGGATTATTTTGGAGGATTCATAGAGCTCCAGTAAGGGCCCTCAATTTTTTTAAATCTACGGGCCTAAGACTATCCTTCACAACCTAACCTAACCTAACCTGACCGTACCCAACCTAACCTAACTAATCCTAACCTATCTTCACCGTACCTAGCCTAACCTACTTTTAACCAGTCGGTGACTCAAAAGGATTATTACAAGAGGTATTTACATTACTTTGAAACAAGGTGTATTTCCAACGAGTCCACTAAACATCTACAAATTCAACAGGTGATTTCAACAGGCGATCGATCTCAACTTGTGATTCCAACGAGACGGTAAAATAAACAAATTGAAGCGGTCACCCAAACATGTGCACAGTGATGAGGGGACGAGAAGGAAATAATCCACCCCTCTTAAAGGTGGTAATTCTTTTTCGGTACATTGGAGTGCCTTGATTCCTCCAAAGTATGCTAAGAAAACAGGACCAGAAGAGCAAAAATAATGGTGTTCTGTTGTTTCAGAATAGTTTGGAGGCTTCAGTTGCTCCAAATTTACCAACACAGTACAGTTACGAGCACTAAAATGTATACAGGTTTGGTTTCCGAAGCTTCGAACAGTCTAATTCATTCACCAACGAAGTATAAGTCCAGTGGAGATCTTATTGTGCATTTATTTACTGTCTCCAGGTAACTTAGGGTATTCGAAGCACACCTGGATACTTATTAGTGTTCGTGACTGTACATGACCAAGGAGGAGATTTCAACAGGACATAAAGCACAAATCCAAACATCACTTTTTTTTTTTTTTTTTTTTTTTTTTTTTTTTTTTTTCCCTAACCCACACATACACACAATAATAGCCTATATATGTACACAGATCATACACACACACACACACACACACTCATACACACACACAAACACACACACACACACACAAAATCAACCAAATCACACAACACACACACACACACACAACGTTGAGTCCCATGTAGCATTTCCCAACTACGGCTGTGGTATGCGCGAAACATTTTGGAGAAGAGAGCGAAACTTGTAGAATGGGATCTGCCGAAGCTTAGGGCGGGTATGGGAGGGGGAAGAGGGGGTGGAGGGGTGGTGGTGTGGGTGAGAGGTGAGGAGGAGGAGGAGGAGGGGTGTGTGTGGTAGGTACTGTAGCTTGGGGAGTGTGGTGTGGTGTGGTGTGGTGTGTTGTGTTGTGTTGTGGTGCGGTATGTTGCCGTGTGTTGTGATGTGGTATGGTGTGGTTTGGTGTGTGGTGTGTGGTTTTGTATGGTATGGTTTGATGTGGTGCGTTATGTTTTCGTGTGTTGTGATGTGGTTTTGTGTGGTTTTGTGTGGTTTGGAGTGGTATGTTGTCGTGTGCTTTTGTGTGTTGTGTAGTGTGGTGTGTTGTGGTGGTGTGGTGACAAGTTCTCCTGCCTGGGTACATAGTGTAGTGAGTTAAGTATGGTGTGATGAGATGTGGTGAGAAGTAGGGGTTGGCTGGCTACGGTAGGGTATAGAGTAGAGGTTAGAGTAGGGTAGAGGTTAGGGTAGAGAAGACAGTGTGGTGAGTGAGTGAGTGAGTGAGTGAGCGAGTGAGTGAGTGAGGAGTTGGGGTGGTGTAAAAGAGTGTGTGTGTAGGGGGGAGGGGGAGGAGGAAGAGTTAGAAGTGCGAGTGAGTGAGTGAGTGAGTGAGTGAGTTTTGTGGTGGTTGGGTACAGTAGCTTCAGTGTTGGGGTAGGTGGTGGTGGGGTTGGTGGGGGGGGGAGGGTAGGGTAGGTAGGTAGGATGAGAGGGAGGGTAGGGTACGGTAGGGTTGGTGAGGCGTAGTTCTTAGTAGGGGTAGAGTTGGCAGGGTATGCTAGGGGTGGGGCTAGCAGAATGGGTAGAGACGGCAGGGTAGGCTAGGGGTTGGGTAGCGGTGGCAGTGGCAGGGTAGGGCAGGTTGGGTAGGGTGGGGATGGGGCAAGTTGGGTTGGGTGGGGATAACAGGGAGGGTAGAGGCGGCAGTGGCAGAGTAGGGTGGGGATGGGGCAGGTTGGGTAAGGTAGGGATAGCAGGGAGGGTAGAGGCGGCAGTGGCATAGTAGGGTAGGGGTGGGTAAGGGGCTGGTTGGGTAGGGTGATGGGGCTTCCAGGGTGGGCACTAGGGCAGGCAACCCCCACCCCACAGCTCTACGTATGCGAGTTCCATTCAGAGACTTGCTGGTACACCTCGCCCCTCCCTCCCTACCTACCTTCCTACCTACCTTACTCCCTCTCCCTACCTACCTACCTACCTACCTTCCTTACTCCCTCTCCCTTTCCTCCTCCCATCCCCTCCCTCCTCCCTGTTTAGCTCTCCCTCCCTCCCTCCTTACCTACCTACCTACCTACCTTCCTTCCTTACTCCCTCTCCCTTTCCTCCTCACTTCCACCTCCTCCTTACCTCCCTCTCCTCCTCCCTTTTTACCCATTCAATCTATCTACTTACCTACCTCTCTCACTTACCTACCTACCTACCTACCTTACTCCCTCTCCCTTTCCTCCTCACTTTCACCACCTTCTTGCGTCTCTCTCCTTTTTCCTTCTTACCCATTCAACCTACCTACTTAGCTACCTACATACCTACATACCTACCTACCTACATACCTAACATCCTACCTATCTATTTACCTGGCTATCCTATTCTGAATGTCCTTTTGCTTTCGTCTGTCTCTGTCACACACACACACACACACACACACAGGTGTTTTATATATAGAGTTAGGCATAACCTGACCACTGAAGCTATGATCAGCTTTTATTATACCCTTTGTTACCCTTATTTCACTTATTGTGTTAACTATTGTGTTAACTATTAATTATTGTAAGTTAACTATAGCTCAGAATAAAATCTTTCGATGTATATTTTTCCTTAAAAATTTTGAGTCAACAACAGGTGTTTTATCAGAAGCTAAAATCCTGAAATTTCCCACGTTACACAAAAAATTTACTTTATTATTGATATATAAAAATTGGGGCAAAAATGATATATTTTCTCTAGTTACCAATACTGCCCATACTAGGAGTAATAATGTGAATCTTGTTTGTCCAGTATTTAGAACTACAATGTTTAAAAATAGTTTAATTAATTTTGGCCCTAAATTGTTTAACTCGTTACCTGGAGATATGAAATTGCTTCTCAAATCCACAAATATAACAAAATACAAAAAAGAAATAAAACAATATTTATATAACCAACAGAATATGACATAAAGGTTGCTTTGATTTAGTTTTCTCATAGTTTGCTTAAATTTTATTTTACTGTTTGATTCTATATTTACTGTTTCATTTTGATTTCTGTTTGCTTTTAATTTCAGTTTGATTTGACTTGTTTGCTTTTATTTTTTACTGTTTTGTAACTTTTAGTTTTACTGTTTCATTTTAATTTCAGTTTGATTAACCTTATTGTTTGCTTTTATTTTTTACTGTTTTGTAATTTTACTTTAGTTTTACTGTTTTGCTTAATTTCAGTTTGATTAAACTTTTGTTTGCTTTTGTATTACTGTATTGTAATTTTAATTTAGTTTTACCGTTTCATTTAATTTCAGTTTGACTGAATTTATTGTTTGAATTTATTGTTTGCTTTTATTTTTTACTGTTTTGTAACTATTTTATTTTCACTGTTTCATTTCAATTTCAGTTTGATTAAACTTTTTGTTTGCTTTTCTTTTTTTTTTACTGTTTTGTAACTTACTTTAGTTTTACTGTTTCATTTTAACTTCAGTTTGATTAAATTTATTATTTGCTTTTTTTTTTTTTTACAGTTTTCTAACTTTACAGAAATTTTTATTGTTTCATTATAATTTTACTGTGTTTCTATTTTTACAGTTTTCTAAATTTGCTGAAGGTTTTACTATGTCACTCCATCTTCAGTTTGATTTTATATACTGTTGTCTTTTTTCATAT
>JAWZYT010006318.1:5000-15000 GCA_034508575.1 Petrolisthes manimaculis | reverse complement strand
TTAGGTTAGGTTAGGTTAGGTTGGGTTAGGTTAGGTTAGGTTAGGGGCAGCGGGGCGGCAGGGCAGTTGCGGGGCGGGGCAGCGGGGCGGCGTGGCAGCGGGGCGGCAGGGCATCGGGGCAGCGGGGCGGGGCAGCGGGGCAGCGGGGCGGGGCGGGGATGCGGGGCAGTTGCGAGGCGGGGTAGCGGGGCGGCGGGGCAGCAGGGCGGCGGGGCAGCGGGATGCGGGGCAGCGGGGCGGGGCAGCGGGGCGGCGGGGCTTGACAGCGGGGCAGCAGGGCGTCAGGGCAGCGGGGCGGGGTGGCGGGGCAGCGGGGCGGGGCAGTGGGGCAGTTGCGGGGCGGGGCGGCGGGGCAGCGGGGCGTCGGGGCAGCGGGGCAGCGGGGCGGCGGGGCAGCGGGGCGGGGCAGTGGGGCAGTTGCGGGGCGGGGCAGCGGGGCGTCGGGGCAGCGGGGCGTGGCAGTGGGGCGGCGGGGCTGGACAGCGGGGCAACGGGGCGTCGGGGCAGCGGGGCAGTGGGGCAGGGTGGCGGGGCAGCGGGGTGGCGGGGCAGCAGGGCGGCAGGGCAGCGGGGCGGCGGGGCAGCGGGGTGACAGCCGGGCGGCGGCGGGGCAGTGGGGCAGGGCAGTGGGGCGGGGCAGCGGGGCGGGGCGGCGGGGCAGCGGGGCAGCAGGTTAGGGGTTAGGTTAGGTTAGGTTAAGGGTTAGGTTAGGTTAGGTTAGGTTAGGTTGGGTTAGGTTAGGTTAAGGGTTAGGTTAGGTTAGGTTAGGTTAGGTTAAGGGTTAGGTTAGGTTAGGTTAGGTTAGGTTAAGGGTTAGGTTAGGTTAGGTTAGGTTAGGTTAGGTTAAGGGTTAGGTTAGGTTAGGTTAAGGGTTAGGTTAGGTTAGGTTAGGTTAGGTTGGGTTAGGTTAGGTTAGGTTAGGTTAGGTTAGGGGCAGCGGGGCGGCAGGGCAGTTGCGGGGCGGGGCAGCGGGGCGGCGTGGCAGCGGGGCGGCAGGGCATCGGGGCAGCGGGGCGGGGCAGCGGGGCGGCGGGGCAGCGGGATGCGGGGCAGCGGGGCGGGGCAGCGGGGCGGCGGGCCTTGACAGCGGGGCAGCAGGGCGTCGGGGCAGCGGGGCGGGGTGGCGGGGCAGCGGGGCGTCGGGGCGGCGGGGTGGGGCAGTGGGGCAGTTGCGGGGCGGGGCGGCGGGGCAGCGGGGCGTCAGGGCAGCGGGGCGTCGGGGCAGCGGGGCGGCGGGGCAGCGGGGCGGGGCAGTGGGGCAGTTGCGGGGCGGGGCGGCGGGGCAGCGGGGCGGGGCAGTGGGGCGGCGGGGCTGGACAGCCGGGCAGCGGGGCGTCGGGGCAGCGGGGCAGTGGGGCAGGGTGGCGGGGCAGCGGGGTGGCGGGGCAGCGGGGCGGCAGGGCAGCGGGGCAGCGGGGTGACAGCCGGGTGGCGGCGGGGCAGTGGGGCAGGGCAGTGGGGCGGGGCAGCGGGGCAGCAGGTTAGGGGTTAGGTTAGGTTAGGTTAAGGGTTAGGTTAGGTTAGGTTAGGTTAGGTTAGGTTAGGTTAGGTTAGGTTAGGTTGGGTTGGGTTAGGTTAGGTTAAGGGTTAGGTTAGGTTAAGGGTTAGGTTAGGTTAGGTTAGGTTAGGTTAGGTTGGGTTAGGTTAGGTTAGGTTAGGTTAGGTTAAGGGTTAGGTTAGGTTAGGTTAGGTTAGGTTAGGTTGGGTTAGGTTAGGTTAGGTTAGGTTAGGTTAAGGGTTAGGTTAGGTTAGGTTAGGTCCCGGTAGTATACCACGGTTAGGCTATGTTAGGTTAGGTCCCGGTAGTCTGCCCCGGTTAGGTCCCGGTAGTCTGTCCCGGTTCTGTTATGTTAGGTTAGGTCCCGGTAGTCTGCACCGGTTAGGTCCCGGTAGTCTGCCCCGGTTAGGCTATGTTAGGTTAGGTCCCGGTAGTTTGCCCCGGTTAGGTCTCGGTAGGTTAGGTTAGGTTAGGTTAGGTTAGGTTAGGTTAGGTTAGGTTAGGTTAGGTTAGGTTAGTATGCCCCGGTTAGGCTATGTTAGGTTAGGTCCCGGTAGTCTGCCCCGGTTAGGTCCCGGTAGTATGCCCCGGTTAGGCTATGTTAGGTTAGGTCCCGGTAGTCTGCCCCGGTTAGGCTATGTTAGGTTAGGTCCCGGTAGTTTGCCCCGGTTAGGTCCCGGTAGTCTGTCCCGGTTCTGTTATGTTAGGTTAGGTCCCGGTAGTCTGCCCCGGTTAGGTCCCGGTAGTCTGTCCCGGTTCTGTTATGTTAGGTTAGGTCCCGGTAGTCTGCCCCGGTTAGGTCCCGGTAGTCTGTCCCGGTTCTGTTATGTTAGGTTAGGTCCCGGTAGTCTGCCCCGGTTAGGTCCCGGTAGTCTGTCCCGGTTCTGTTATGTTAGGTTAGGTCCCGGTAGTCTGCCCCGGTTAGGTCCCGGTAGTCTGCCCCGGTTAGGCTATGTTAGGTTAGGTCCCGGTAGTTTGCCCCGGTTAGGTCTCGGTAGGTTAGGTTAGGTTAGGTTAGGTTAGGTTAGGTTAGGTTAGGTTAGGTTAGGTTAGGTTAGTATGCCCCGGTTAGGCTATGTTAGGTTAGGTCCCGGTAGTCTGTCCCGGTTCTGTTATGTTAGGTTAGGTCCCGGTAGTCTGCCCCGGTTAGGTCCCGGTAGTCTGTCCCGGTTCTGTTATGTTAGGTTAGGTCCCGGTAGTCTGCCCCGGTTAGGTCCCGGTAGTCTGCCCCGGTTAGGCTATGTTAGGTTAGGTCCCGGTAGTTTGCCCCGGTTAGGTCTCGGTAGGTTAGGTTAGGTTAGGTTAGGTTAGGTTAGGTTAGGTTAGGTTAGGTTAGGTTAGGTTAGTATGCCCCGGTTAGGTCCCGGTAGTATGCCCCGGTTAGGCTATGTTAGGTTAGGTCCCGGTAGTCTGCCCCGGTTAGGCTATGTTAGGTTAGGTCCCGGTAGTTTGCCCCGGTTAGGTCCCGGTAGTCTGTCCCGGTTCTGTTATGTTAGGTTAGGTCCCGGTAGTCTGCCCCGGTTAGGTCCCGGTAGTCTGTCCCGGTTCTGTTATGTTAGGTTACGTCCCGGTAGTCTGCCCCGGTTAGGTCCCGGTAGTCTGTCCCGGTTCTGTTATGTTAGGTTAGGTCCCGGTAGTCTGCCCCGGTTAGGTCCCGGTAGTCTGTCCCGGTTCTGTTATGTTAGGTTAGGTCCCGGTAGTCTGCCCCGGTTAGGTCCCGGTAGTCTGCCCCGGTTAGGCTATGTTAGGTTAGGTCCCGGTAGTTTGCCCCGGTTAGGTCTCGGTAGGTTAGGTTAGGTTAGGTTAGGTTAGGTTAGGTTAGGTTAGGTTAGGTTAGGTTAGGTTAGTATGCCCCGGTTAGGCTATGTTAGGTTAGGTCCCGGTAGTCTGCCCCGGTTAGGTCCCGGTAGTATGCCCCGGTTAGGCTATGTTAGGTTAGGTCCCGGTAGTCTGCCCCGGTTAGGCTATGTTAGGTTAGGTCCCGGTAGTTTGCCCCGGTTAGGTCCCGGTAGTCTGTCCCGGTTCTGTTATGTTAGGTTAGGTCCCGGTAGTCTGCCCCGGTTAGGTCCCGGTAGTCTGTCCCGGTTCTGTTATGTTAGGTTAGGTCCCGGTAGTCTGCCCCGGTTAGGTCCCGGTAGTCTGTCCCGGTTCTGTTATGTTAGGTTAGGTCCCGGTAGTCTGCCCCGGTTAGGTCCCGGTAGTCTGTCCCGGTTCTGTTATGTTAGGTTAGGTCCCGGTAGTCTGCCCCGGTTAGGTCCCGGTAGTCTGCCCCGGTTAGGCTATGTTAGGTTAGGTCCCGGTAGTTTGCCCCGGTTAGGTCTCGGTAGGTTAGGTTAGGTTAGGTTAGGTTAGGTTAGGTTAGGTTAGGTTAGGTTAGGTTAGGTTAGGTTAGGTTAGTATGCCCCGGTTAGGCTATGTTAGGTTAGGTCCCGGTAGTCTGTCCCGGTTCTGTTATGTTAGGTTAGGTCCCGGTAGTCTGCCCCGGTTAGGTCCCGGTAGTCTGTCCCGGTTCTGTTATGTTAGGTTAGGTCCCGGTAGTCTGCCCCGGTTAGGTCCCGGTAGTCTGCCCCGGTTAGGCTATGTTAGGTTAGGTCCCGGTAGTTTGCCCCGGTTAGGTCTCGGTAGGTTAGGTTAGGTTAGGTTAGGTTAGGTTAGGTTAGGTTAGGTTAGGTTAGGTTAGGTTAGGTTAGGTTAGTATGCCCCGGTTAGGTCCCGGTAGTATGCCCCGGTTAGGCTATGTTAGGTTAGGTCCCGGTAGTCTGCCCCGGTTAGGCTATGTTAGGTTAGGTCCAAGTAGTTTGCCCCGGTTAGGTCCCGGTAGTCTGTCCCGGTTCTGTTATATTAGGTTAGGTCCCGGTAGTCTGCCCCGGTTAGGTCCCGGTAGTCTGTCCCGGTTCTGTTATGTTAGGTTACGTCCCGGTAGTCTGCCCCGGTTAGGTCCCGGTAGTCTGTCCCGGTTGTGTTATGTTAGGTTAGGTCCCGGTAGTCTGCCCCGGTTAGGTCCCGGTAGTCTGTCCCGGTTCTGTTATGTTAGGTTAGGTCCCGGTAGTCTGTCCCGGTCCTGTTATGTTAGGTTAGGTCCCGGTAGTCTGCCCCGGTTAGGTCCTGGTAGTCTGTCCCGGTCCTGTTATGTTAGGTTAGGTCCCGGTAGTCTGCCCCGGTTAGGTCCCGGTAGTCTGCCCCGGTTAGGCTATGTTAGGTTAGGTCCCGGTAGTTTGCCCCGGTTAGGTCTCGGTAGGTTAGGTTAGGTTAGGTTAGGTTAGGTTAGGTTAGGTTAGGTTAGGTTAGGTTAGGTTAGGTTAGGTTAGTATGCCCCGGTTAGGCTATGTTAGGTTAGGTCCCGGTAGTCTGTCCCGGTTCTGTTATGTTAGGTTAGGTCCCGGTAGTCTGCCCCGGTTAGGTCCCGGTAGTCTGTCCCGGTTCTGTTATGTTAGGTTAGGTCCCGGTAGTCTGCCCCGGTTAGGTCCCGGTAGTCTGCCCCGGTTAGGCTATGTTAGGTTAGGTCCCGGTAGTTTGCCCCGGTTAGGTCTCGGTAGGTTAGGTTAGGTTAGGTTAGGTTAGGTTAGGTTAGGTTAGGTTAGGTTAGGTTAGGTTAGGTTAGGTTAGTATGCCCCGGTTAGGTCCCGGTAGTATGCCCCGGTTAGGCTATGTTAGGTTAGGTCCCGGTAGTCTGCCCCGGTTAGGCTATGTTAGGTTAGGTCCCGGTAGTTTGCCCCGGTTAGGTCCCGGTAGTCTGTCCCGGTTCTGTTATGTTAGGTTAGGTCCCGGTAGTCTGCCCCGGTTAGGTCCCGGTAGTCTGTCCCAGTTCTGTTATGTTAGGTTACGTCCCGGTAGTCTGCCCCGGTTAGGTCCCGGTAGTCTGTCCCGGTTGTGTTATGTTAGGTTAGGTCCCGGTAGTCTGCCCCGGTTAGGTCCCGGTAGTCTGTCCCGGTTCTGTTATGTTAGGTTAGGTCCCGGTAGTCTGTCCCGGTCCTGTTATGTTAGGTTAGGTCCCGGTAGTCTGCCCCGGTTAGGTCCCGGTAGTCTGTCCCGGTCCTGTTATGTTAGGTTAGGTCCCGGTAGTCTGCCCCGGTTAGGTCTCGGTAGGTTAGGTTAGGTTAGGTTAGGTTAGGTTAGGTTAGGTTAGGTCCCGGTAGTATGCCCCGGTTAGGCTATGTTAGGTTAGGTCCCGGTAGTCTGCCCCGGTTAGGCTATGTTAGGTTAGGTCCCGGTAGTTTGCCCCGGTTAGGTCCCGGTAGTCTGTCCCGGTTCTGTTATGTTAGGTTAGGTCCCGGTAGTCTGCCCCGGTTAGGTCCCGGTAGTCTGTCCCGGTTCTGTTATGTTAGGTTAGGTCCCGGTAGTCTGCCCCGGTTAGGTCTCGGTAGGTTAGGTTAGGTTAGGTTAGGTTAGGTTAGGTTAGGTTAGGTTAGGTTAGGTCCTAGTAGTCTGCCCCGGTTAGGCTATGTTAGGTTAGGTCCCGGTAGTCTGCCCCGGTTAGGCTATGTTAGGTTAGGTCCCGGTAGTCTGCCCCGGTTAGGCTATGTTAGGTTAGGTCCCGGTAGTGTGCCCCGGTTAGGTCCCGGTAGTCTGTCCCGGTCCTGTTATGTTAGGTTAGGTCCCGGTAGTCTGCCCCGGTTAGGTCCCGGTAGTCTGTCCCGGTCCTGTTATGTTAGGTTAGGTCCCGGTAGTCTGCCCCGGTTAGGTCCCGGTAGTCTGTCCCGGTCCTGTTATGTTAGGTTAGGTCCCGGTAGTCTGCCCCGGTTAGGTCCCGGTAGTCTGTCCCGGTCCTGTTATGTTAGGTTAGGTCCCGGTAGTCTGCCCCGGTTAGGTCCCGGTAGTCTGTCCCGGTCCTGTTATGTTAGGTTAGGTCCCGGTAGTCTGCCCCGGTTAGGTCCCGGTAGTCTGTCCCGGTTGTGTTATGTTAGGTTAGGTCCCGGTAGTCTGCCCCGGTTAGGTCCCGGTAGTCTGCCCCGGTTAGGTCCTGGTAGTCTGCCCCGGTTAGGTCCTGGTAGTCTACTGTGGTCTAGGTTAGGTTATGTAATATTACTATTACTACTAATATTACTACTACTACTAATACTACTACTACTAATTCTAATAGGAAGAGGTTAGGTTAAATAAGGCTTGGTTTGGTTAGGCTGTCGAGAAGAAGCCCAAAAATTGTTTTATTTCGCCTCTAAATCCAAAAAATGGCCCCCCCAAGCCCTTGTTTTACCCTCCCCCACCCCACCAACCACCCCGGCGGCTTACGACCTTATATATAGTCGACAAAAATCGCCAACACCCCCATTTTAGCCAATCACAACTCACCTTGGGGCTACAAAACTGGGCTACAAAACATTGGTAACACTGCTTCTACCCTTCACACTTGGGCTACAGGTGGCTAG
The DNA here is from genome assembly GCA_034508575.1 of Petrolisthes manimaculis. Classification (NCBI taxonomy): domain Eukaryota; kingdom Metazoa; phylum Arthropoda; class Malacostraca; order Decapoda; family Porcellanidae; genus Petrolisthes; species Petrolisthes manimaculis. Next base: position 8,136 of record JAWZYT010006318.1, on the reverse strand, counting down.
TGGTGGCTACAACACCATGGCAACACTGCATTTACACATTCGAGTCATTTTCAATTTTCATCTACTATATTGCACACCTTTATACTTCACTTTAATCTACACGATTTTTACTACTACTATTTCACTTTTAGTACACATTATTCGTTTTCAAGGGCATTATTTTCATTTCATTTCATTGCAAATGTTTCTTTGTTTACATGTGTGTGTGAGAGAGAAAGAGAGAGAGAGAGTCGTAAGTATAGCCAGAACAAAAGCCTGAATTGGCAATACTACTACTACTACTACTACTACTACTACTACTACTACTACTACTAATAATAATAATAATAATAATAATACAGGTAATAATAGTAGTAATAATAATAATAATAATGAATAATTTATAATCTATATATCTAATATATAATAGCATGGTGTATGTTAATAAACACGTTTTCTTTAGTGGTAGAAACGGGATAGAAAATTGGTTCAGTTCATCCCTATATAAGTCAGATTTCCCTGCCTGCCTGCCTACCTGCCTGCCAGCCTCCCTTCCTGTCTGCTTGCCTACCTGCCTGCCTGCCTCCCTACCTGCCTGTCTGCCTGCCTGCCTGCCTGCCTGCCTCCCTACCTGCCTGCCTGCCTGCCTACCTGCCTGCCTGCCTGCCTACCTACCTGCCTGCCTGCCTGCCTCCCTACCTGCCTGCCTGCCTGTTAAAACACGTTTTTTGGGCCCAAAAAGTCGATTTGTGCATGCATCTTCGATACCCGTTTATATCCCAAATTTAGCCTAAAAACACCGAAAAATCGAGTTTTTTGGGTCTCAGAAGCGATTTGTACATGTCAACACTGTTCTAGAAAAAAATCAATTTTCAGGTAAAAAAAATGCTAATGTGAGGGCGAAACACCACTTTACTTCTCCGGACTATTGGGGTGCTGATTGGTAGTCGGATGAGTCCGAAGAAATGCTCGACTCGTCTACTACAAGATTTATTGAAGCCTCAGTGTCCCGTTTCATCTCCTTCTGAAGCCCAACCGAGTTTACTACAGGACTCCACTTACCTTCAGTCGGCAGAGCACTCTCAGCATCACACCAAGAAAGCTGCTCTCCTCGCTGGCTACCTGAGCTCTCCGATTGCTGTGATATTTATTGTGTAGTGGACTTGGGGTCAATTCCCTAGTATTAAGAGCATTACCGTGATCATTGGTTGCTCTGGGCTATTTGTTGTACATATTTTATGTGTGTGAAGAGTAATTCCGGGAAACAAAGAATATACTCAACTCCGTTTGTTTATTTGTGTTTATCTCAATCCACGGTTCCTTACTATCACCTTGTTCAGACTTGCCTGGTTTCATGGGAAGAGGAAACAGGCTATACAGCTCGACTTCCCTTTACAGTGAGTGAGTGAGAGAAGTTACAGTCCACTGGCTGCAATGCTGATCACACGTCCGGGTTTTGGAGGGATGTAGAACAGGTACTCAGTGTTAAGGTGACTGAGCTAGAGAAATTACAGTCCACTGGCTGCAATGCTGATCACACGTCCGGGTTTTGGAGGATTTAGAACAGGTACTCAGTGTTAAGGTGAGTGAGTGAGAGAAGTTACAGTCCACTGGCTGCAATGCTGATCACACGTCCGGGTTTTGGAGGGATGTAGAACAGGTACTCAGTGTTAACAACAACAGAGTAAATCCAGAAAAAAGAGAGATTATGAGGAAAGAGATAGAGTATAATATGTTAAAGAATGATTTAATAGAACCTAGTAATAGTCCATAGAGTTCACCCTGTGTGTTGGTTCCTAAACCGGGGGGAAAGAACAGGTTCTGTACTTATTTTAGATGAATTATTATTATTATTATTATTATTATTATTTTTTTTTTTATCTTTTTATCATTTTTTTTTTTTTTTTTTTATTTTTTTTTTTTTATTTTTTTTTTTATTATCATTTTTTTATTATTATTTTTATTATTATTATTATTATTATTATTTTATTATTTTTTTTTATCATTATTTTTTATTATTATTTTTATTTTATTTTTATTATTATTATTTTTATTATTTTTTTTTTTATCATTATTATTTATATTATTAATTTTTTTTATTATTATTTTTTTTTATTATTTGATTTTTTATTATTATTTTTATTATTCTTTTTTTATTATTTTTTGTTATTGTTTTTTATCATTATTTTTTATTATTAATTTTTTATTATTATTTTTTATTATTATTATTTTTTTATAATTTTTTACTATTATTTTTATTATTATTATTTATTTTTTATTATTTATTATTATTAATTATCATTTATTATTATTTATTCTTATTTATTATTTATTATTCCAAATCTTTGAAACAATACAACCATCAATGTAACCATAGGATATCAAAAGTCAATAATAATATTATAATTATTTTTATTGAATAACCAGATAACTACAGGATATAAGTAATAAAAACTAACTACTTAATGTAAGATTTTTTTGTTGGCGTTTGATTCCTATAAACTATATGTATGTTTATGTATGTATGTATATGTATATATGTGTATGTATGTATGTATATTTATGTATGTATGTATGTATGTATGTATGCATGTATGTATGTATATGATGTATATGTATGTATGTATATATATATGTATGTTTATGTATGTATGTATGTATATGTATGTATGTGTATGTATGTATGTATGTATATTTATGTATGTGTATGTATGTATATATATATGTATGTGTATTTATGTATATATAGTTATGTGTATTTATGTATGTGTATGCATGTATGTACATGTATATATATTTATGTATGTGTATGTATGTATATATATGTATGTGTATGTATGTATGTATGTATATGTATCTATGTGTATGTATGTATGTATGTATATTTATGTATGTATGCATGTATATGATGTATATGTATGTATGTATTTATATGTGTGTATGTATGTATGTATATGTACGTGTATGTATGTATGTATGTATATAAGAGAGAGATAGAGATCCCCTATTAGTACCATTGAGGGCAACTGTTTGTATGTATGTATGTATATATATGTATGTATGTATAGGTATATGTACAATTAGCATCACTTATAAGAGGTACAGTGAGCATTGTCATTCCTCATCACGTGTATCAGTTATAAGTGGTGGTAACTGT
>JAWZYT010006317.1:17500-25000 GCA_034508575.1 Petrolisthes manimaculis | reverse complement strand
TTATAAAGATTACAGGGTTTATTTTGTTTTGTTATAAAGATTACAGGGTTTGTTTTGTTTTGTTATAAAGGTTACAGGGTTTATTTTATTTTGTTATAAAGGTTACAGGGTTTATTTTATTTTGTTATAAAGGTTACAGGGTTTATTTTGTTTTGTTATAAAGGTTAGATGGTTTATTTTATTTTGTTATAAAGGTTACAGGGTTTGTTATAAAGATTAGATAATGTTATACTAGTAAATTTATCACCTAGAAAGAATTTAAATGTTAACTCAAAGGTCCGATGAAGAGATTTTGTTGTATGTTGTTAAATTGGCAATTGGCCCCCCCCCCCCTAAATGCTGCACTCCCCCCCCCTCCCAGCCCCCCCCCCCCTCGCGATGTCACTGTTAAAACGAATGTAACTCTAATTACTCACTAACGACCCTCTTCACCCAACAAGCTGACCCGAGGATTTGGTGAGAAGTATATATTGTTTGAGAAGCCAGTTACTAAACATAGACAAAACTTCATTAAATTAAACACAACAGAAACAACAACAACAACAACAAATGTTTTGGTATTCAATTATTACAGTATATTTTGGCTAGATATTGACGGCTTTTAAGATTATTATTAAATAAACGTAACAGCAACAGCAGCAAATGTTTCGGTATTAAATTATTTTATTTTGGCTAGATATTGACGGCTTTTAAAATTATTGTAAAATAAACATAACAGCAACAAATGTTTCGGTATTAAATTAAATTATTTTGGCTAGATATTGACGGCTTTTAAAATTAATGTTGGTTGGCTTAATTATTATATTCTGTAATATCATAATACTGAAATTTGAAGATCTATAATTATGATAAAATATTGTGTAGGTCTATTCGTGTATTTGTGAAATTGTGTAGCTGCATTTGCATATTTGTATTGTGTAACTGTATATGTGTATTTGTGTAACTGTATATGTGTAATTGTGTAACTGTATTGTATAGCTGTGTGTATTTGTGTAGCTGTGTTTGTGTAACTGTATATGTGTAATTGTGTAGCTGTGTTTGTGTATTTGTATTGTGTAGCTACTGTATATTTGTGTATTTGTGTATTTATGTATGTGTATTACCAGCTTGCTTTAAACCCTATAGGTGACACGGATGTCTGACTTCAGTGAGACAAGACCCCTTACACCCTCCACCTCCACTACCACTACCACCACACCCTCTACACCCTCCACACCCTCTCCTCGTACACCCTCCACACCCTCTCCTCGTAGCCCCGCCTCACCCGTCCCCAACTTCACCCCTTCACCCGCCTACAACCGTGCGGGGATGATGGCAACAGGAATGGGGACAGGAATGGGGGCAGGAATGGGAGTAGGAATGGGAGGAGGGATGGGGTGTGGTCTGGCTCGTTCCCTCTCCACCACCAACCTCTCCACCATCTCCTCCACCATTTCCTCCACCTCCTCCACCACCACCAGAGCACCTAAAGGGTTGATGCAGAAGTTTATAGCCTCCCGTGGGAAGATGACGGGTTCTGCCTTCTCTTCACCTCCACCTACATTATTATCAACCACTTCTACTACATCACGAGGCATTCCAACCAGACCCATGAGAGTAGAACCTAAGGTAGTAGTGGTAGATTTAACACAGTAGAATATAAGGTAGTGGAGGATTTAGTATTACTCGTTGCAAATTATTAAAAAAATCAAGGTTTAGTTTTACGTGTTGCAAATTATTAAAAAATCAAAGTTTAATATTACTCATTGCAAAGCCTAAGGTAGATAATGATTCATTATTATTATTATTATTATTGTTCCTTTTATTTATTTATTTTTTTAATGCCTTGTTTAGCACTGTTGTTTATTGTTGTTTATAAGTATTGTATTGTTTGTAATGAATGTGTGTATAGTATAAATTATCCTTTTTTGTATACTGTATTATACACCTATATTCAGTATTCATTAATTCAGTATATTGTATATTAATTCAAAAAGTGTTATAACGGAGGTGGTATTGTTATAATAATAGTTATATTTTTCTTTATAATAAAAATTAATACCACAAAATTTAACACCACAAAAATTAACACCACAAAAATTAACACCACAAAAAGAATTAATACCACAAAAATTAACACCACAAAAAGAATTAACACCACAAAGATTAACTCTACTCCGCCCCCTCCCCTCCCCCCCCCCTAGGCTTCGGTGGTACAGAGAGAGAGTCTCGCTAAACTGAAGCCGACCAGCGAACACAACAACGACAACAACAACAACAACAAACAACAACAACAACAACAGCTGTACCGACGTTCGTATTGCACGGCCGAGGAGAAGATACAGTCGGAACTAAAGGAGATGCAGATGCGTGAAGAAGAACTCAGGTTAATACACGAATAGGAGACATTTTATTTTACACACTCCTCTTTTTTTATTACATTATAGGTTGGTGAAGGGTTGTGTCGTATAAAAGGAATGACTGTATGTGTGTATGTATATATGTATGTATGTGTGTGTATATATATATGTATGTATGTATGTATGTATAGGTTGGTGAAGGATTGTGTCGTATAAAGTGAATGCCTGTATGTAATAATTTCAGATGACTGCATACACAAACATAAATAAACAATATTTACACACATGTGCGTAATAATTTCAGGCGACTACGAGCGCGTCAACTGGCCCAGTCACAACCCAACCTGGTAGACCTATGCCACGACGACCAACAACAACCACAACAACAACAACAACAACAACAACCTTTAGACCCAGACGAGGACTTGGTACAGGAGGATAATAACAACGACAACGATGACACACACGCCTTACAGGACATAGTGTTGTTAAATGGTGGTTTAAGGTCAGCTCAGTCCAACCCAAACCTTCTCAACCAACACGATCACACACAGGTTAGTTAACAAGAAAATATTTATATGAATAGATAAATAAATAAATAAATAAGGAAATAAGTAAATAAATAGATAAGGAAATAAGTAAATAAATAGATAAGGAAATAAGTAAATAAATAGATAAGGAAATAAGTAAATAAATATATAAATAGATAAGTAAATAAATAAATAAATAAATAATGAAATAGGTTAGTCCAGGATGTCAACAAGAAAATACTGATATAAATAGATAAATAAATAGGTAAATTAATAACTTAGTAAGTAAATAGATATGTAAATAAACAAATTATATAAGTACCAGTAAATTAATAAATAGATAAATAGGAAAATTAGATAGGTAAATGAAATTATTATTATTATAGTTATTATTGTTGTTATTATTATTATTATTATTATTATTATGGTTGTTATAGTTATTATTATTATTATTATGATTGTTATAGTTATTATTGTTATAGTTATTATTATTATTATGTTTATTAATATTAACTTTGTTGTTTCTTTAATCAGTCAATATTGGAGAAAATAATTTGGGTATAAAGGTAAATAATACACAGTTTGTAATTAAAAGTACAGTAATGCCTTTTGTATTATAATAACATTACAGTACTCATTACTTGTTTGTTTATGTTGTTGATTTGTATTTTATTTTGGTAGTTAGTTAGTTAGTTTTGTTGTTGTTAGTTGTTATTGTTGTTGTTGTTAGTTTTAGATGTATATATATATGCGTGTTATTTTCTAGAGGTGTTATTTTTTAGAGAAAGGTGTTATTTTGTGTTAGACTGTGTGTTATATTTCCCCAAGTGTTAGATGACTATATTTATGTGTGTTATATTTCCCCAGGTGTTAGAGAAAGGTGTTAGAAGAAGGAGTGCTCTCATCGCCCAGTGGGAAAACCGAATACAACAAACCACTGACACTTAAACCCAGGGTATGTGTGTGTGTGTGTGTGTGTGTGTGTGTGTGTGTGTGTGTCGGGTCAAGCAAGGTCAAACTTATATATATTGTTATTATTATTAAACTTATTATTATTATTAAACTTATTATTATTATTAAACTTATTATTATTATTAAACTTATTATTATTATTATTATTATTATTATTATTATTATTATTATTATTATTATTATTATTATTATTATTATTATTTCTTTTTTACAGAGTGCATTTGGTACTTGTGCAAATAAGTATTACCATATGCCAACGACCAGCCAACCATCACCGTATTCAAGAACAGTCATGGTATATACGACGATGTGGTGTAGTAATTAAACCCTAGAAATAATAGACAGTATTATCATTATTATTATTTTTATTATTATTATTTTTTTTTTTTATTATTATTATTATTATTATTTTTTTTTTAATATTATTATTATTATTATTATTATTATTATTATTATTAATTTTCTATTATTTTTATTTTTATTATTATTAATTTTGACTATTTGTGGCTATTGCTTGTGATTATTTAGTGATATAATAATTATTGGAATTTATTATTATTATTATTATTATTATTATTATTATTATTATTATTATTATTATTATTATTATTTTGTATTGCATATCAATATTATTATAACCAACACTATTAGATGGATAAATAAATAATAATAATAAATAAATAAAGGGATAGAGAAGTATTGGTAGATAAAGTGTTTAATTAATAAAGGAATTAATAAATGTCACAAATAAAATACTAAAAATGTGTTTAGTAAAAGAGTGAATGTTTATTATTAAAATTAAACTCACATCATGGTTGTAAATCGTAAAATACACACACACATACGTACGTGCGTGTGTGTGTGTGTGTGCGTGTGTGTGTGTTTGGACATCATGGTTGTAAATGGTAAAATACACACATACATACGTCCGTGCGTGTGTAATTTTTTTTGTGTGTGTGCGTGTGCGTTTTTTTTTTTTTTTTTTTTTTTGCGCGTGTGTGTGTGTGTGTGTGTGTGTGTGTGTGTGTGTGTGTGTGTGTGTTTGTACTGTAGCATAACTTATAATAATATGAATAACTGAATAATATAATGGGGAGGTTCATTGGTTATTCTTTATGTAAATATGTAGAGTTGAGTTATACTAAGTCTTTTATTATTATTATTATTATTAATATTTTTATTATTATTATTATTATTATTTTTATTATTATTATTATTATTATATTTTTTTTTATTATCATAATTTTTATTATTATTATTATTATTATTTTTTTTATTATTATTATTATTATTTTTATTATTATTATTATTATTATTATTACTGTAACTTAGAAATCACAATTATGTATTACGCTTTATCGTCCAATAATTGTTTTTGTTAATTATATAATCCTTTGTATGTTATTTTATTAATAACGTAATAGTAAGGTTAATTAATGATATTGGCTAATAGTAAATAATAATTATATCCGCCCGGTAAATGTTATACAAGCCTAATTAATTATTTAACCTGTTATAAATGATGTATGTTAATTATCCCTCGGTGAAACTCATAATAATGATAATAATTAGCGGTATATATATGTGTGTGTGTGTGTGTGTGTGTGTGTGTATGTAATTAATTAAATTTGGAGCAACTTGATTTCTCCAAACTATTTCCCACAACAACAACAACAACAACAACAATAGTGCTATCAATAATTTTGTTGATAATATATGAGTTGATTAAATTACACACCATTAATTAACACTATGTATATTTCACACATATATAATTACATAGTTCCTTTCCACATAATATTTCACACATACATAATTACATAGTTCCTTTCCACATAATATTCCACATAATATTTCACACATAATAATTCCACATAATATTTCACACATACATAATTACATAGTTCCTTTCCACATAATATTCCACATAATATTTCACACATATATAATTACATAGTTCCTTTCCACATAATATTCCACATAATATTTCACACATAATATTCCACATAATATTTCACACATATATAATTACATAGTTCCTTTCCACATAATTAGTGAATTAAGTTTCATTATTATATTTCCCAAATAATTTCCTCCTTTTCAGATAATAATTAATGCTTTAATTATAAGTTTCATTATTATATTTCCTACATAATTACCTCCTTCCCAGATACTTAATTAATCTCTTATGTGTCATTATTAATTATTATTATATTTCTACTTTGTATATATAATTACTTACTAGAGAGCTGTAATCAATTAAGTAATAATAACACAACCATATATTAATTATCACACAATAGGGGTTATATATATGTGTGTGTGTGTGTGAGAGAGAATGCGTGTCTGTGTGTGTGTGTGTGTGTGTGAGAGAGAGAGAAAGAGAGAATATGTGTGTGTGTGTACTCTCACTCCTCTGTGTGTACGTGTGTGTGTGTGTGTGAGAGAGAGAGAGAATATGTGTGTGTGTGTGTGTGTGAGACAGAGAATATGTGTGTGTGTGTGTGTTTGTGTGAGAGAGAGAAAGAGAGAGAATATGTGTGTGTGTGTGTGTGTGTGTTTGAAAGACTCATTAACCTCCAATTATTTCTCCACATCACAGAAACCTTAAATAATAAATAAATAATATGTATGTATGTATGTATGTACAGTCGAAAAAAAAAAAAATATTGCCACCATCCTTACATTGAAAATATTAACTAAATATAAATGTTTCAGTACTTTATTTCTCGACTGTACATTCATTATATTATGCAAATCTCCAGGTAAAAGGTGTTGTGTTATTAATTAATGGGTTTAATTACACTTTATAATAATTAATGTAATGTGTTTATATATGGTTTGCACAATAATTAGTTAACTATATATGTATGTATGTGTTACTAATAATAAAAAGGTTTAATTAATTCGTTTTATATTTTTATTTGGTCATTTATGGAAAAAATATGTATGTTTGTATGTGTGTGTGTGTGTTTGTGTGTGTTTGTTACTGCTTATAAAAAGGTTTAATTAATACAGAACCTTTTAATTGTTTTATATTTTTATTTGGTCATTTATGGAAAAAGATGTATGTATGAGTGTGTGTGTGTGTGTGTGTGTATGATTATGTACACAGTATATTTCGTAATTTATGAAAAAAAAATATAGGTGTGTATGTACAGTTAAACCTCGATTTGACGGACTAACAGGGAAGATGGTATCAATTAAATCCATTTGTCCGTTATAGCGACTACTTTTTACGAGGGGTACGAAATTAAAAAAAAAAAAGTATGTACAAAAATTAACACAAAATAACTGTAATAAAGGTCAAAATCAGAGTGTAACTAACACAATGTGAACCTAAAGTACACTCACAGACGAACACCAGACACCACACACACACACACACACACATATATGTATCCTGCATTCCAACTCAGCCTCTAAATGTGTACTGGGTGCATGGGAAACTAGCAATATCAGGCGATTCGAATCTTTCTGCTCCCCACACTCTGGTTAGAAATTATGTATCAGACACTTCATGATACTCAGTCTCAAAAGAAACAAAGTGAAATGAAGTGTTTTAACTGTGGTAAGCTATATATATATATATATATATATATATATATATATATATATATATAGGCCATAAAACATATCGTTGTGGTGAAGCAAGGAAA
>JAWZYT010006317.1:2500-12500 GCA_034508575.1 Petrolisthes manimaculis | reverse complement strand
ATAAACACAAATATTAGAGTTTACACACTCGTATATATACACACATACACACACACACAAAGATACATACATAGATACACACACAAATACATACATAATACAGTACACACACACAGACAGACATAACACACACATACATACAGACATACATACATAAATACACACTCGTATACATACACACACACACACACACACACACACACACGTACACACACACACACACACACGTACACACACACACACACACACACACGTAAACACACACACGTACTCACACACATACACACACATACACACACACACACACACACACGTACACACACGTACACACACACACACACACCAGTACCCACACACACACACACACACCAGTATACACACACACACACACCAGTACACACACACACACACACACCACTACCTAATACCACCTCCTCCTTACAACGTCAACCTCACAATTATCATACGTACACACATAAACACAAACACACACACACACACAAACATGATGATCGAGTTAACTTGAGAGGTATGTGTGTATGTGTGTATGTATGTATGTATGTATGTACGTATGATAATTGTGAGGTCGACGTTGTAAGGAGGAGGTGGTATTAGGTACTGGTGTGTGTGTGTGTGTGTGTACTGGTGTGTGTATGTGTGTATACTGGTGTGTGTGTGTGTGTGTGGGTACTGGTGTGTGTGTGTGTGTGTGTGTACTGGTGTGTTGGTGTGTGTGTGTGGTAAGGTGTGAGGTGTAAGGTGTAGTGGTGTAGTGTCGGTGTGTGTGTGTGTGTGTGGTGGTGTGTGGGTGGTTGGCTGTGTCGGTGTATGGATGGTTGGCTGTGTGTGTGTGTGTGTGTGTGGTAAGGTGTAAGGTCCCCACCACTCACTGACGCCTCGCCCGGGTCAAAAAATAAATTACATATGTGTATTCCTCACATGATATCTTTGTAGCCAGTAGTCCTAGACAGCTGGGGATAGTCTCATTGGAAAGAGGAAGAGTTTCTGCTTAAAATAAAACTAAGTATAAGTTTCTAGGTATTGTAGTTTAGAGAGAAAGAGTGAATGTAATAGACCGACAAAGAGAGAAATGTGTGTGTACTCGTAGAGAAATGTGTGTGTACGCGTATGTTAGAGAGAGGGATGAAAGTTACATATGTGTATTCCTCACATGATATCTTTGTATCCAGTAGTCCTAGACAGCTGGGAATAGTCTCATTGGAAAGAGGAAGAGTTTCTGCTTAGAATGAAACTAAGTATAAGTTTCTAGGCATTGTAGTTTACACGTAGGTAGTGAGTGAAGTAAAGAGGTTCGTGGGAGGAATGTGTGTGTGTACGGTAGGGCTGTGTGCGTGTGTACGTGTGTGTGTACGGTGTGTGTGTGTGTGTGTGGGTGGGTGGGTGGGTACGGTCTGTGTCTGTGTGTGTGTACGGTGTGTGTGTGTGTGTGTGTACGGTAGGATTGTGTGCGTATGTGCGTGGGTGCGTGGGTGTATGTGTATGTGTGTATGTACGGTGTGTGTGTGTGTGTGTGTACGGTAGGATTGTGTGCGTGTGTGCGTATGTGCGTGTGTGCGTGGGTGTATGTGTATGTGTGTGTGTATGCGTGTGTATATGTGTGCGTGTGCGCGTGTATGTGTGTGTATGTATGTATGTGTATGTGTGTGTGTCTGTGTGTGTACGGTAGGGGTGTGTATGTATGCATATGTATGTATGTGTGTATGTATGTATGTGTGTGTGTATTTGCGTGTGTGCGTGTGTATGTATGTGTGTATGTGTGCGTGTATGTATGTGTGTAAGTGTGCATGTGTATGTGTGCGTGTGTGTATGTTTGTGTATGTGTATGTATGTGTGTATGTATGTGTATGTGTGTGTCTGTATGTGTGTACTGTGTGTGTGCGTGTGTGCGTATGTATGTGTGCGCGTTTGTGCGTGACAGCGAGAGAGAGAGAGAGAGAAAGAGAATGTGTGTGCGTATGTGTGTGTAGGAAAAAGTGACGTCATAATCCTCTCCTCCCCTCTCTCTATCTCCCTCTCTTTCTCTCTATCTCCCTCTCTTTCTCTCTATCTCCCTCTCTTTCTCTCTATCTCCTTCTCTCTCTCTGTATCTCTCTCTCTTTCTCTCTATCTCCCTCTCTTTCTCTCTATCTCCCTCTCTTTCTCTCTATCTCACTCTCTCTCTCTCTATCTCATTCTCTTTCTCTCTCTCTCCCTCTCTTTCTCTCTATCTCCTTCTCTTTCTCTCTATCTCCTTCTCTTTCTCTCTATCTCCTTCTCTTTCTCTCTATCTCCTTCTCTTTCTCTCTATCTCTTTCTCTTTCTCTCTATCTCCTTCTCTCTCTCTCTATCTCCATCACTCTCTCTCTATCTCACTCTCTCTCTCTCTATCTCACTCTCTCTCTCTCTATCTCACTCTCTCTCTCTCTATCTCACTCTCTCTCTCTATCTCACTCTCTCTTGATCGAGTCAACAGTAAACTGAACAGAAAACGAAGATTTCAAATATAATTGGATTTTAAAATAGTCATCCATTAAAAACAATCATAGAAAACGGGAAGATTTTCTAGAAAATGGGACGGGGTTAGAAAATGTTAGAAAAAAAGAATAAACCTCACGCTACGATTCCTCAAACTCGGTTGACTTAGGTTTAAATAATGACACTAAAACATTACGTAATCGTTATTTTTTTGTAATGGGAAACGAGCCTAGAAATATATTTACTTTATCAAATTATAATAACTGGCGTACGAGTAATATTGAGTGAGTAATTTAAATAAATGTTTAAACGAAGTCATTAACGATACATTCAGACACTTACCTTCCTAACTTAACACAATATTACCAAATCAAAACCAGCAGAATCAGTTAGGAAGGTTGTGAAGGTAGAATGATAAATATCTCGATAAATAATGAGTTAAATGCAGTTTTTAGTGTCTGGGAAATTGTAGTTTAGTAAATAATCGTTTATTTAAGACTATCCCAGTGAATTAACATCGTAATTTTTATATTAAAGGGGAAAAACTGATGTTTATTTATAGGGTTCATTTGCCAAGGTGATCTGGCAATGTTGCAGCAGGTCCGTTATTGACATTCTTCATTACGTAATGGCTACCTGTGGTCTTACCTCTTTGACAAGGCGTTCATTACGACCTCGTTATTCAATAATTACACCCTTAGGTAAGTTCATTATAATTTTCATGGGTAGATAATAGATTAATCTGGCCACGTGACCCACCGTGGCCACTGATAGATAACAAAATAGACGAGAAAATAGATAGATAACAAAGGCCATTTTGGACCAACTTTAAATATGGCGTCTGTGTGTTTAACCCTTCTCCTACCTTCATTAAATATCGTAATAATTTAAATATTAGAAGCTCAGGTAAGTCTATATAGCTATGAGGTATTGTTTATATCAAGGTCTATATATATATCTATCGCTATATCACCCTTTGGGAACCAAGCAAATAATAATATAGCAGAAAATAGATAGATAAGCTATTTTTTTTTTTCGCTCGTGTGAAATTTTAGGATTAATCTCGTAAGAATTTATATTATTATTATTTAATTATAAGCTCAGGTAAGTCTATATTATTCTGATATTATAGTTTATTTATATATCTATCGTTATATCACATTTTGGATAGTGTGGGAATAATAATATAGGCGATAAAATCGATATATAAAAAAAAAATTGTCGTCAGCTGATTTAAATTACATGGAGGTATTATTATGAAGGCGACATGACGACTCAGCGTTGCCAGATGTGAGATAATTATCAAATAAATACGATAATTTGCCTGAGATAATGCAATAATTTTAGAAAATGTGTGATAATTATTATTATTATAACGGCAAAAAATAGGATAATGTTTAATAAATTGGTTAATAGGGTGATAAGGAATCTGGTGATAATTTTTATATACATGGAAGAACGATAAAAAAAAAAAAAAGATCATTCAATTCGTAATTATTATTGTACCTAATCAAATTTATTGGTATATAATTATTATATAATGTACTCTGTAGGTAGGTAAGCCTATACTATATAATTATAGTATTATTAATAAGGGAGAATATATAAAATCACTAAAGAACTTACTTATATAATAGTGAATAAATAAATATGTGCCGAACGAAAGGTAGAATTTCCACCATCGTCACGTGTTATTGTGTGTGTGTGTGTGTGTGTGTGTCACGTGTTATTATTTGTGTGTGTGTGTGTGTGTGTCCAGTCGTCGATGCCACATGGGTTTGTTTTGGTTGGTAAGCACACAAACGAAAGAAGGTTTGTCGTGTAAATACCTTATGGGTGAATTATATACAGTGATTATTATTAATATTATTATTATTATTATTATTATTATTATTATTAGTAGTAGTAGTAGTAGTAGTAGTAGTAGTAATAGTAGTAGTAGTAGTAGTAGTAGTAATAGTAGTAGTAGTAGTAGTAGTAGTAGTAGTAGTAGTAGTAGTAGTAGTAGTAGTAGTAGTAGTAAATGCCTTATGGGTGAATTATTTAATGCATTTAGTGAGTAATCTATACAG
This sequence comes from Petrolisthes manimaculis, assembly GCA_034508575.1. NCBI lineage: Eukaryota > Metazoa > Arthropoda > Malacostraca > Decapoda > Porcellanidae > Petrolisthes > Petrolisthes manimaculis. The sequence goes on along the minus strand of JAWZYT010006317.1, from coordinate 7,953 downwards.
TGATTATTATTATTATTATTATTATTATTATTATTATTATTATTATTATTATTATTATTATTATTATTATTATTATTATTATTATTATTATTATTATTATTATTATTATTATTATTATTAAATACCTTATGGGTGAATTATTTAATGAATTTGTTAAGTAATCTATACAGTGATTATTATTATTATTATTATTATTATTATTATTATTATTATTATTATTAAATCAACCCTAAAATAATGAAGCCTTAACATTGTGGTTGGTTGGGGAGCTAACAAACCAATACCTGTACAGACTACCGGGACCTAACCTGTACACACTACCGGGACCTAACCAGTACAGACTACCGGGACCTAACTTTTTTTTTTTTTAATTTTTGTAATTACTCTGCTGTCCTTCTATGTATCCATTTTCCGTTTGTACCATCTTATTCCCCATAAAATTGTCTATGTATCCATCTATGTATCCTTGTATTAATGTATGTATTTATGTATACAGATTACAAAACAAAACGAGGAGAATATTACAGCAATGACCTAGCCTTCGTCCCTAAGGTAAAGTGGACGGTAATTATTTCTACATTATTTCTAATTATAAGGGGGTGTGAGAGTAGGGGACAGGCTTGGGGGGGGTGCGGGAATAGGGGGACAGGCTTTCTACCCACCCCAAGCCTGTCCCCCTATTCTCGCACCCCACAGTTAAATGTATATTAAATGTGTTGATATATATAGGAGTGTAAGAAATATATACATACTGTATAATTATATAGTTCTGAAACCTACTAATTAAATCTCATGTACGCATTCATAAATATTGATCTAGTTAATGCAAATATTAATAAATAGATAAATAATAAAAATATGTTAAGAGAGTAGAGTTAATAATTAGCAGTGAGTGTGATTGTATAGATGGTGAATATATATACTCACAATGTATATATATACTCCTATATATATATATATACACTGTGAATATACTACCTATAGACTATCATAGACTATCATAAATAACTGGGCTATACTAAGAGAGAGAGAGAGAGAGAGAGAGAGATAGGAGAGTGTTGTTGTTGTTATTGTTATTGTTATTATTATTATTTTTATTATTATTGTTATTATTATTATTATTATTATTATTGTTATTATTATTGTTATTATTATTATTACCTTACCCAACACACCACTCTTCCCCCTTACATAGTCAATAAAATGTACATGTATGGCAAAAGTAGCTTACTTTATAAAATACTACTGAGAGAGAGAGAGAGAGAGAGAGAGAGAGAGAGAGAGAGAGAGAGAGAGAGAGAGCGGCACGTACATGACATGTGTGTGTGTGTGTGTGGAGCGGGAAGAAACAAGAGGCTGTAGATAGGATATAGTAGTTGCACTTTAATTAAAGAAACACTGAAAAACAGAAAATTTACTTCGATTTTTTTTTTTTTTTTTTTTTTTTTTTTTTTTTTTTTTTTTTATAAGGAAATTGTCTAATTATCCATTTTAATTTTATAGCAAGTATATGTTATTTGTTTATTTTGTTACAGATCACTGTTATTCAGATGTGCTACTTGTATTAATAATCACACCAGCATGTAATTTTGTTTCTGTAACATGTTTTTAGAAGCATAATTATAGATAGATAGGTAGATAGATAGATAGATAGAATAGGTGGATAGATTAAGGGGGTGTGGGAGTAGGGGACAGGCTTGGGGGGGTTTGGGGGGTGCAGGAGTAAGGAAACAGGCTTGGGGGATTTATGGGGGGGTGCGGGAATAAGGGACAGGCTTTCTACCACCCCACCCAACCCCAGGCCTGTCCCCCTACTCCTGCACCCCCCAATAACCCCCAAGCCTGTCCCCTACTTCCCACAGCCCCTTAAGCTATTTAACAATGTCAAATAAATATAAAAATTACAAACGAGTAACTGACATACACTCTCCTCTCTTTTTATGTGAGTTTAAATTATGCAAATTTGAAATAGTGGGTATCATGAATAAAATTAAATAAATGTAATTTCCACGAACTCTTAAAATACCGTGAACCATTAGGCTCCATTTTCAAGTTAAAGTTAAATTATTTATTATAGAAATGTACAATTTACTTTATGCTAAATTCACTTTATGTGACACAACCCTTCACCAACCTATAATGTAATAAAAAAAGAGCACAGTGTATATATATACATACATACACACACATACACTTCACTAACCTAACCTAACCTACCATAAAAAAGAGCACAGTGTACATATATACATACATACACACATACATACACACACATATACACACACACATACACTTTATGTGACCCCTTCACTAACCTAACCTACCTAACCTACAGGTGAATAAACTACAAACCCCTTCTCAAACCCATGATACCTGTGGAGGATGAAGAAGGATGTAGAGAAGAGGAGGAAGGAGGATGTAGAGAAGAGGATGAAGGAGGATATAGAGAAGAGAGTCTCACACACCCAAGGAGGAGACAACAACAACAACAACAATGGGGAACTACAACAACAATAACAACAACAACACTCATTGAGGTAAGTTTGAATTGTTTATTTATTCACGTTGTTTTTCTCTAGAGATCTGTTCCTTGTATATTGGTTGTTTATATCCTTCACTTCCTTGTACTCTCTTTTGTATTGACAAAGACAACTACACTCTGCTCTCTTTTTATGCGAGTTTAAATTATGTGAATTTGAAATAGTGCGTATCATGGAAAAATTAAATAAATGCAATTTACACAAACTCTTAAAATAACAGGAACCATTAGGCTCCATTTTCAAGTTAAAGTTAAATTATTTCTTATGGAAATGTACAATTTACTTTATGCTAAATTCACTTGATGTGACACAACCCTTCACCAACCTATAATGTAATAAAAAAACACCACAGTGTAATGTAAACAGACACCCGTACCAGAGACTAGATGGTAGGATATGGGACAACATGTATCAGGCTGTCATCCACTGTTTCTGTAAGTCACACTCACATTGTTTTGTCTTCCTACTGTGTACTAACACACATAGTTTTAAACAATTTGAGGTCCCTTACTGGAGCTCTATGAATTCTCCAAACTACTCCAGGCAACATATACCCTATTCCCGCACCCCCCCAAGCCTGTCCCCTATTCCCACACCCCCCCCAGTCCCCCACCCAAGCCTGTCCCCTACTCCCACACCCCCTTACTGGAGCTCTATGAATTCTCCAAACTACTCCAGGCAACAGATTCCCTATTAAAAACACTGAAGGGTTCTGTGGCCTGGATTATTTGGAGGGTTCATAGAGCTCCAGTAAGGGACCTCAAATGTTTTAAAACTACGGGTGCAAGGCTTTGTGCATGAACCTGACAGCTGCTGACACTGTTATCATCAATGACAGTGACTGGAACACACATAATGACCTCCAGGCTCAGACTCAGGCTCAGGCTCACTGCCATTGTATTGACCAGTACAAGAATGTCAACATCTAACACCTGGTCTGTACCAACACTTATGAACAGCGAGTGAGAGAGAGAGACAGAGAGAGAGAGAGAGAGAGAGAGACAGATAGGTAGAGAGAGAGAGAGAGAGGGTGGTGTGCGTGTGTGTGTAAAGTGGTTGTGTGTGTATGCTTCCCACAAGTTGGTGTTAGACAAGGCTATACATTCTGCTCTTTTTTTATGTTAGGTTAGGTTCCTGAAGGGGTTGCATAAAGTGAATTTAGCATAAAGTAAATTGTACATTTCCATAAGAAATAATGGTACTTTAACTTGAAAATAGAACCTCCATGTTCGTGTTATTTTAAGAGTTCGTGTAAATTACATTTATTTAATTTTTTTCATGATACGCACTATTTCAAATTCACATAATTTAAACTGGCATAAAAAGAGAGCAGAGTTTATTACAGTCCATGAACACTGAGCAGAATAAGAGTGTAGTAGTGGCAGGAAACTCTCTATACGGCTGCTGTACAAATCATATATTGAAGAGTTACTGAAGAAAGGTTAGGTTAAAAAAGCAAAGACATACAATTGTGGATGGCTGGAGTGTAAATTTTAAGGAGTTAGGGAGAGTTAAAGTGAAGTTCACTCTGCTCTCTTTTTATGTGAGTTTAAATTATGTGAATTTGAAATAGTGTGTATCATGAAAAAATTAAATAAATGTATTTTACAGGAACTGTTAAAATAACGTGAACCATTAGGCTCCATTTTCAAGTTAAAGTACCATTATTTCTTATGGAAATGTACAATTTACTTATGCTAAATTCACTTTATGTGACACAACCCTTCACCAACCTATAATGTAATAAAAAAACACCACAGTATACAGTATGGTCATCCTTAATTTGAAGAGGACATCAACCAGATATTGTACTCGGAGAACACTACTTAAAACAATAACACACACACACACACTACTTTAAACAATAACACACACACACACACACTACTTAAAACAATAACACACACACACACTACTTTAAACAATAACACACACACACATACAGATTGACCATCATGACTTTTGGAAGAAATGGTCCGAGAAAGCAGAGATTAATATGGAAGTTGGAGACAGATTGAGGAAGGTATATATACACTCTCCTCTCTTTTTGTGTGAGTTTAAATTATGCGAATTTGAAATAGTGCGTATCATGAAAAAAATAAATAAATGCAATTTCCATGAACTCTTAAAATAACATGAACCATTAGGCTCCATTTTCAAGTTAAGGACCCTGTGATGTAGTCTAAAAGTTGGAGAAAAATGAGTCCTTCAAATATAGCCACGAAACACCACCGATAGAGAAGGAGCTTGTTTCGTGGCATGGTCAGGAGGAATCAGAAGTCTCCAATTTTATACACGATCACAGGGTCCTTAAAGTACCATTATTTCTTATGGAAATGTACAATTTACTTTATGCTAAATTCACTTTATGTGACACAACCCTTCACCAACCTATAATGTAATAAAAAAAGAGCACAGTGTACTTTACTCTTTTTACCCCATGCTAGCCATTTTAATTACTGTACAATTTGTAATGAAATTATGTACAGTATAAATAAGATTTAACATTGAAAGGGTATGGCTAAGTACTGTACAATCTGCAATGAAATTATGTACAGTATAAATAAGATTTAAGTACTGTACAATTTGCAATGAAAACTCACAGAATTATTTATATTATGTTTCCTGGGGTCGTTTGTTTTCACATTATTTATTGTATGATATTTGTATACTGTCTGATTGGTGTATAATATTGTTTTGTAGTCTACAATATTGATTTACCTTATAGTTAACTTTGAACGTTAATACTCATAGGCTTATTTAGATTCCATTTTATATGTCAATCCTTAAATAGTTTGTGTTTGTTTGTATGTATGTAATGAAATGTGTTTGTTAACTTCACTAAGTATGAACAAGTTGAGTAATTAGCCTGAGATTGAGTTTGGTAAAATAAATGTAATTATGATGAAGGAA